>CM064519.1:42475175-42630175 GCA_032716605.1 Paralithodes platypus
CCGTAATCCTGCGTTAATCTCTAACCGTTTTGGTAAGATGATCCTCAGGGTATTAGAGTGTTGAGCCTATAATTGGGCTTTGTAATTGGGGTTGTGTGGGACAGGGATCTGCCTTGCTTAGGCCAATCGGCTTTCTGCAGACTCCCATTTTCTTATGTTCTTATGTTCTTATGTGGCTTAGTCTCCATGTCACAACAAATAACATTTAGACAAAATGAATATCTTGCCAAAATTGCAATTAATTACCATCCTAGTTACTCATTATAGTTTGCCGTATATATGTATATAATTATATGGCCTTCAGAATGAGTTACAATATACAATATATACAGAAGCGATAGTACTTCTACTTCAGAGAGAGCTCTGTGAATCAACCTTGAGGAAGTGAAAATTCCTATCTCCATCATTAGGAGGTTAAGGATTAATAAATGGATGAGTGATACTGGGCTCCAATCCTCTAGCGCCAAGGGCACCGACTGACGGAGGAACCACTACTGCGAACCCACCACCAACCTTACAATTATGTGACAATAAGTGACTGGTGGCTGATACTAGAACATCACAGCACACCTACTGTTGGAAACATTGACTAATAAGCACTTGACTAGTTAAACAGGAAAATCATTGTATATATATATATATACTTTGCTGTTGTTGTTGTTGTTGTTGTTGTTCCCCAAGCTGCCTGGCCGAACAGCCCCAAGGCCCCGAGCAAGGCCAAGACCATAACAGAGCGCCCCCACAGAACCCTCCCAGCCGACCACAATAAAGCCTGGAGTGACCGAAGCCACTCCATGGCGGGGAGCTGAGGAGGGAGCGGAAACGCCCGGGAAACCAAAGCCACACCCAGGGCCCTGTGCCCCTCAGCAATTATGAAGAGAAAGTTGAGGGGCAAAGGAAAAATGCGACGCTTTGGCTTCCAATCTTGGTAGATTGGGAGGTCAATCCACGGAAGAGACGCCGTCACTTGAGATCTAGAAAATATATAAGTAAAAGGAACAGTCAGAGTAAGCTATGGGTATGGCAGAGATTGCTCAGTTCTCACTCTTATAGACCAGCCCATCACCATATACTTTGCTGTAGCTACTGATTGCTTTATATTGGTTTCCTGTATTGGTATGTATTAACCTGTATTAATTAATCAATTAAAATTTGTATTGACAAAAGTCATTTTTTTGGAGGGGGGGGGGGGGTGAATGGTGAATATGTTAAGATTTTATAACATATTATTCTATGTATTAAAATCCTTTACAGTCTGTATCAGGGTATTTGTAATGCGTACAATCACGCTGTACATTTTCGTTTTTTTTTTCTATGATATAAGAAGGATATTCCTTAGGAAAACTGAGCAAAGGTTGATTATTTATATAATTATAAAAGAACTATTTTTTTTACATTAGAGATATATACACATGTGAAAGTATGGAGGCAACGTGCCTTTCGATTTTGTATAGACAAAAGTACTTTCAGCAAACATGTTTTTGTGCTGCCTCTACGTAGTAAAGCAGTAGCCTACCCTAATTATATTCCATGTGATATACCTAGATGACAGATTATTTTTGTAGTGGCTTAATTTTCGATAATTAGTGAAAAATAATAAACTGCATCATAACAATGGAGGTTTTATAATATATAAAATGTTTGGCTATTTGTAATAGCCGAGTAATTAAGATGGGGAAAAGACAATTTGCCAGTAGCTAAGACAAACAAATTATGGTTACACAAGGATAATACTTTGCCTGGAAGACTAATTTTGGTTACCTGCACTTTCCAAGCTACACCATAATATTCGTATGTGCTATTCAGAACATATTAACTCTAACACAACACTTATGATTATTCAGTGGGAAATAATAGTTGTTCATCAATATTTGAGTACGGTTTCGGTTATTTTGAACACAAACTATTGAAATAATGAATGTAATAGATAGTGAATACAATATTGTTGAAGTTTTGTAATATGTGTTCACATAAATATGTTTACAATGTGTCATTGGTTTTGTTCTGTGTTCTATTATGCACTTTTTTTTTCTCCTTTTTTTTATAGTAAAGTGTAATATTGAGGATCTTTTACTGAGCTGCACTATTTTGTAAATCTTTGGCACATTGAATTTCCGAGATATTATACAAATAAAATATAGCTTAGGTAAGTTTCAGAAAGTTGATTATCTTAAAGCATCTCAAATTATTCCAAATCAGTCAACATAGATATAGTTCTGGACTATTTTGCAAACATTGTTTGGATGGAATATGGTTTTCTTGATAACCCTCCGCCTTCGACCTTCCACATAAACCACAAGCCTTAGAATGATGGACATACGCACTCCCCAGGCTATTTTAACCATCACTGCAATGTTGGTAAAATAAGAAAGGTAAAAGTTGGTGCCATGATAAAACTTGATAAAACATGTCGCCTTGGGTTTATTCAAACACTAATAACCTAGTTATAAAATAGTTACAAGGTAATGACACAGAAATATAACATATAAAAGCAAATGCACAGGTCTAAAAGGGCCTCTTCCAGAACGTCTACTGGTTAAGCTTAAGCTTAGCTTAGTTAAATTAGTTAAATTATGTTCTTGAACTTTTCAATTTAATACAAAATCAATAATAGCATAAACACAAATAGATCTGTAATAGTTACTAGTAGTGAGCGCAACAATTCTCCAGAACTTGTCTAGACATATTGACTCCTAGCCTCGTGTAACTGTAAATATTCACACTTATTGTATATCCTGGCTGGTTTTCCCTGAATAATCGAAAAGTTGTTGTTGTTGTTCCCTAAGCTGCCTGGCCGAACAGCCCCGAGTCCCTAAGGAAGGCCATGGTCACGGCCGGGCTTTCCCACACAGCTCTCAAGGAATGTAGATTGTGTTGTTGGCGTAAGTGGTTGTGTGAAATGCAGTCTTCTATGATGTGTTTAATAGTATGGGGTGCTGTGTTACAACCTGGGCAGGAGTCGACGACGGAGTCATCCAGTCTCTTCTGATAGCTCAGATGTCCGCATCTCAGCCTGGCCAGGTGGACTCTGTCCTCGCGAGGAAGGGGGATTAAGAAGGATGGATTTCGGGAGGTCGTGCCTGCAGCTGCGTGTTGTTTATGAGTGAGTGGATGGAACGGCGAGATATATGAGTATGGATGTCCTTCTGGAAGCTATTATGATTATTATGATTTAATAATCGAAAAGTCAGCTCGTTTGCTTTAGTCTTTTTTTTAGTATAAGAGGTTAGGGGTCACGATTTCTGACTTGTAGTGATTAGTATATATTGGATTATAAAGGCATGGCCCCATAGTGTGGTTGACAAGTTCAATTACAGTAGAGGTAAATATTTGAAAAATATTGGAAAACTTTTCAAATCAGATCAAGCTATGAATTTTCTCAACCGTTTCGAAAACGTTTGGAGAGACCATATCGACTTTCAAATTACGCTTAAGTGAGTTTATGCAATCAAACTATTATCTGGTTCATTTCAGTAATGTACAAGTCAAGTGAAATGGGGCAGACACACACATGTGCTATTTTGCCTTTACGTAAAAAAAGAACAGCCCTATTAGGAATAAATTGTTGTTGTTCACATTCCCTTGTCCCCTTCCCTAGATTGAAGCTTCTGTATCACTATGATTTGGTGGTGGTCGGTAGCGTTACTTTGGTTTCGTGGTGGGCAGCTCTTAAGTGGACCATTTAGTTGGATGTCTTAGTTAAGGGGGTATCACAAGATAAATATTTTCGTCAACATTTGATTTGCAATTTTCCTGGGGCAACAATTTGAGGCTGATATTCGTAACTAGACTGGAGGAAGATGTAGGGAACAGAATTTTCATAAAAATAATATTTCACACACTGCCAGTTCAGCGTTCCTGAGAAACAAACGTTAAGAGGAAAGTTCTCTTTACAGTCTTTTTGATACATGCTCATACATATCTCGAGGAGTGATAGGTATAACATTATCTATATTGTCTTAATGTAATAACCTGAAAAATAGAGAGCTTGCTTCAATAGTTGTAATTAATGACCAGAGGGTTAATGAGATACTTAAAAATATGATTTGCAGGTAGCTTTTCTATGGGGCAAGATCTATATTTGTAGTTATGTACACACACTCTCTCTCTCTCTCTATATATATATATATATATATATATATATATATATATATATATATATATGCAGGGTGTCCCAAATCGAACTTATCATCAATATAATCATATCCTGAAGTTTGGCACGCTTATTTTGTGACACCCTGTATAGACGTACATCAATTATTATTTAACAGTAGTGGTATGAAGAGATTAGAGAGTGGAGTAAATTGGGTAATGTATTAGAGAAGAGAGAAGAGAAAATTGATACAAAGAATACCGAACAGTGATACGTAAATTGATGAAGTAAGATAGAGAAGGTATGAGTATAAGAATGAATGCAAGTATTGAGAACTTCAGGTAGGCATTATAATAACGAATCAATATATCAAGACAGTTATTTATACTATTATATTAATTGAGATTGTAATACAAATATATTGGGACTCTATGAGACTATGCCTGGGAGAAATATTGCTTATATACAATTTATCTTGACTGGAATGCCAGATAATTAAAATATATAATGCTGATTATAATGTGTTAACAATATTGAGAAACCGAGTACAGAAGAACAGTGGGCAGAGGAAAAGATATGCAACATTGATAGCTAGAGGCATGATTGGAAGGGGATAGATAGGTAGGTGAATGAATGGTAGGAATAAAACAATATGCAAAGAAATGGAAACAAATATAATAAAAATACGATTCACAATGAGGGAAGGGGGGGGGGGGGGAGGGTAGTATAAGTGCCTTTGGACTCCTTCAAATCGTTTGTTTAGCCGCATTTTAAATATTACATTTGAATACTAAATCTATAAACTCACTGAGGTGTAAGGTGTAACCAAGACGTTGCTATTGTTATCTAAACTAAATACAATAAACTGGAAGCCCTCACCCCAAAACAAATAAATACATACATATATAAAATAAATACAATAAGATAAATGTATAATAATAACAATTATATATATACTGTATATACGATAACGTCGTCGCATGGGAAGTGAAGTCTTACGATGAAGATTAAATCCAGCGGTATGGGGACACTACAGTATATTGGGTAGATCATTTGTATTGGGTGGAACGTTTCGGCTCATATCATGAAGTCATCTTCCGCCTATGCACCGTAATACAATAAGAATTGACAATTTTATATATTGGTATGCACAAAGACTGACGTTAGTTAAATCTATATAAATCTCGTATCGATTTTAAGTGACGTAGAACTAATATACCTAATGTGGAGCTTAACAGAATAAAATTAATATTGAGCCAAGCCTTGAGTGATGTAGTAACATTGGCGATAAGTAAAAACATCCTATGTCTTATAATGAATATACTGTACCAGGGGTTGAAATAGATGTCTAAACAGAGAACAACAATAATAATCTAATATGTGTGATAAAGGGAGGGAAAACATAAAAAGGGAAATAGAAAGTAGTATTATAAATATTCATATATAATACTGAAAACAAAAGGTCAACATACCACAATTATGAATAACACAGAAGTGGAGTAGAGATTTCCAGTGACCTGAGTGTGAGCCTGTGAAAGTGTGTAGGCTAACCACGTGTTTTTCTATCGGCTGATTGCTGTTGTCCCAGGTAATAAGTAATATATATATTTGTAGTTAAAATAAGACTTCAGAGGTTATCAACCCTTCTGGATTATGAAGCCAGCACACTGTAAGTCAAAAATAACGTCAGGATTGGACCTTCTTTTCGGAAACTCCAGTCCCTTATGTAATTCGATGTTAGTTATTTAATTAAGATAGGAGTTCAGAGCCTACCAACCCTTCTGGATTATTAGGTCAGCACACTGTAAGTCAAGAACAATGTCAGGACCAGGGCCCCTTTTCGAGAACTCCAGCCCCTTGTGTGTAAAATAATTAGTTAAGATAGGACTTCAGAGGCTATCAACCCTTCTGGATGATTTAGCCAGCACACTATACGTCAGAATAGTATCAGGACTGGAGCCCCTTTTTGAGAACTCCAGTCACTTTTGTTAAAAAAAAATAAAAAAAATAAACAAAAACTCTTACTTATTATGGGATGATTAAATATCTGTGTATGTTCTCGAATGGAAAATCTACTTTCTGCAAACCTTGCAACATTATCGTATTATGAATCAGTCTGGCGTAATGACTGCTATGTTACTTTCAAGGCTACACTATACAGACACTAGGTAGATCATTCGTTTGATATTATTATTACATCCTCCGACCATGTCCCCTGCTTCCCAATAGCCAATTTACAAGCGAGCTTGAACGAAACAATAAGCTTCCCTGTCTATGCTGATGGCTCTACCTTACACTATTCAACTTATTTTCCAACAGCGACCCACCATGCAATCACTTCAAAACTTACGCGATGAGGCCATAGCGCCCCTTTCTTCTGATCTTTCAACTATTTTCGACTGGGGTAGAGAAAATTGTGTTACTTTCAATGCTTCCAAAACTAAAGTTCTCTATCTATCTATCCGTCACCATCGTCCACACAACTATCCCATATTCTTCAACAATACACAAATCAAACCTTGATTTTCTCTCAGTATTCTTGGTGTTTTTATTTCTCCTAACCTTTCTTGGAAAGATCATATTACCACTCTTGCTAAAATCAACTTTCCAGAAGTTATGTGTGCTCAATCGTCACTGTGGGTTCATTATCCCCGCACAGCCTCCTGCTCATGTATCGAATATTGTTTGCATGTGTGGAGAGGTTCCACCCATACAGTAATATAACTGATATGCAAGAAGGATGCACTCTGGGTATAACACGATTGAATATCATGGCATACGCCGATGACATATTATTATTAGCACATTCTAAAACTTCTATGGCAAGAATGTACAGTAAACTGCTGCTACAACTACATGAACATAAATTACAGATTAACAAAAACAAGACAAAATGCATGATAATTAGTAAGAATATAAAGCCAAACACTGATAATATTGTTCTACGTAATGACAATCTTCAAGTTGTAACTTCATACAAATATTTGGGGCACATCATAACCTCAAATCTGCATGACAGGGATGATGTTGATCTTAGATTGAAATCCTTTGATGCTTCTTTTAATTCTATATCACGGGATTTTAAGGGCGTTGATTTTAAAACTTGTATGTATCTTTTTAAGTCATACTGCACTCCAGAATATGGATTAAGTTTGTGGAACCATAATGTTTTAACATCACAAATTTATAAAACTTTTAACGTAGCCATGAATAATGCACTAAAACGCATATTGAACGTTCCCACATACGCAAGTAGTCATGAGGTGGCGGAGGTATGCGATCAGCTATTGCTGAGACATCACCTGGCTTTGATACATTCAAGATATTAACCCAGGCTGCTTCGATCTAACATCCCTATTATAAAATGTAATATACATTATTTGCAAAATGGATACCTAATCCCTAGTATTGTAAAATATTTCATGGATGACTATAATATTGATATTACACACACTGAAATAGACATAGTTAAATCTCGGATCACATAGGTTCAAAGACATGAACCAAGACGTGAGCCTGTGTACAATCTTGGTCAAGCCAGGTGATTTTATTTTAAGAATGTTTTATATATTACTGTATTCTATTTATCAACGGGGACAATATATTTTATGTTCTTTACTGTGGTTATAGTATTTTAAAATACTCATTTTAAGATGTATTTCCTTAAGAAAGCTTGGTGCAGCAGTATATGTCTTATGAATTAACTGGTACTGTAATACTTTGTTTTTAATTAAGGTGAATATTTTTACATTGTATTATTAAATAGTTGTAAGTCTTGAACGCAACATATGTAATATACTGTATATATAAATTATGTATATTATGAAATAAAGATAATTGATTGATTGATTGATCATACCACACCTCTCGAGTTAGTAAAGTCAAACGCATTTCATCTTCAACTCACTTCCTCTTTTTACTAACTCCCTACAACCCCTTTCTACACGCTACAATGTTGCATCTTTCTTACTTTTCTACCGCTATTACAATAATCTGTGTTCTTCAGAGCTTTCTCCATTTGGGCACATGCCTTTCAGCACACTCCCACCCCTATTCTGTCCAGGTATCTAACCCAAGAGTAGATCGATTTTCCCAGTCTTTCTGCTAATCAACAAGTAAGATTTGGAACTCTCTCCTTCAATCTCTCTTATACCTCATCCTATGACTTGTACTGCTGTCCAGACATTTTAATTCCACCGTACCTTGAATTTAGCTCTCTGTCATTCTTTCAACTTACGGGTAAACACTTGTTACAGGCAGGTTTGCCTTTTGTCTCCTTCATATACATAATATATTAGCATCGACAAATATGAAAATTCGTTCATTACTGCTATTTATAGAAAACCGACTTTCTCAGGCTTAACTACCGGTATAAAGTTCAATTCAAATGTTCCCGTCCAATATACTGTACACACAAATACATAATAACCCTAGTAACTCGAGCCTACAATATACTGTACACACAAATACATTATAACCCTAGTAACTCGAGCCTACAATATACTGTACAATATACTGTACACATAAATACATTATAACCCTAGTAACTCGAGCCTACAATATACTGTACACACAAATACATTATAACCCTAGTAACTCGAACCTACAATATTTTCTCTTCATATCTAACTCTTCACAATGAACGCGAATATTTAACAACAATTATCTATCGCAACAGTTTCCCAATAACTGTTATCAGTACGTACTGTACAGTACATTTGCAAGCAGTTAAAGAAATGCGTTCCAGAACATTGAAACACATTAAATAATTCCATGTACTATGCCAGATATCTAAATTGTGGTATGTTGACCTATTTTGTTAATACTATATTCAAATATACCTTTTTATAATGTATTATTTTCTATTTCACTATTTATGATTTCCCTCCCTTTATCATACACGTTAGATATTACTATTTTCCTCTCGTTTTAAGCATTTATTTCAACCCATACATAGTCATTGAGATTTAGGATATTTTTACTTTTGGTCAATTTTACCGCAAGTTACTCAAGGTTAGGCAAAATATTTATTTTGTTCTGTAAGTTCCACATTAGGTAGCCTATTCTAATTGTATGTAACTTAAATTAATACGAGATGTATATAACTTAAGCTAACGTCATCCTGTGCGAACGATGAAAAATATATTTTTAAAACTCTAGTTGCATTATAGGCTGAAGATAGCTTCATGATGTGAGCCGAAATATTTCACATTTCACCCAATACAGATGAACACCCAATGTACTGTAGATGTTCCCCATAGCTCTGGTTTCAATCTTCACTGTATATGTATATATATATATATATATATATATATATATATATGTATATATATATATATATATAGAGAGAGAGGGGGGGGGGGGGTAGTGATTGGCAGTACATGTACAAAAATCAATATGAACGGAAAAAGGTTAGACATTTTAATCTGACGGGTTAAACAATTATACTGTTCACAGTATTACTCTTAATTTATTACTATAATGACTATATTGATATACAGTACATTTAACTCAAAATTACTAGATCTTTCTTAGGCATGAACCTTAAACTTTGAACACTTGTCCGTGTATATGAGTTGGTCATTGATAATTGAATGCGCTATGTCATTTCAGTATACCATACCGCATGCTTTCATTACATTCCAACTATCTTTACACGATCATTTTGAAGTTAAAACATGGTTCAGAGGCGTTGAAATTATATAAAAGTATTTTACAGTTTTGCTTGTTTGATATTCTATTTAAGCTGTCTAAAATCGTGTAATGGCGCAATGGAAACATGAGAAATACCGTCCAAATGCGGAAAGGGTAAATCATGATCATAATAGGGTTGGTGTGATAAATCATGATCATAATAGGGCTCGTGTGATCAATCATGATCATAATAGGGCTGGTGTGATAAATCATGATCATAATAGGGCTGGTGTGATAAATCTCACTAAAGCTCTATTTTTTCAGGTGGCGGGGGTGGATTAATTTAATTGGGACTCCGCTATCATGTGATTATGACGTATTGATTTATCTGTTTTGTTTTGGATTATGTAAGAATTTCAAGAGAAATGTAATCAATGTATTTATATATGCAGTATATAATTACGATACTTCTATATTAATAATGTCTTTCCCTCGGTTACAAACGTTTTATTATACAGATCATAATCATTAATGGATATTAATGTATGTAATTGATCTTTTAAATAAATGTGTATTACTATTATTATTATTATTATTTGTTTTTCAATTAGTTACTAGAGAATACTGCATGTGAGTAGTGTTTATATGAAATACTGCATGTGAGTAGTGTTATATGAAATACTGCATGTGAGTAGTGTTTATATGAAATACTGCATGTGAGTAGTGTTTATATGAAATACTGCATGTGAGTAGTGTTTATATGAAATACTGCATGTGAGTAGTGTTATATGAAATACTGCATGTGAGTAGTGTTATATGAAATACTGCATGTGAGTAGTGTTTATATGAAATACTGCATGTGAGTAGTGTTATATGAAATACTGCATGTGAGTAGTGTTTATATGAAATACTGCATGTGAGTAGTGTTTATATGAAATACTGCATGTGAGTAGTGTTATATGAAATACTGCATGTGAGTAGTGTTTATATGAAATACTGCATGTGAGTAGTGTTTATATGAAATACTGCATGTCAGTAGTGTTATATGAAATACTGCATGTGAGTAGTGTTTATATGAAATACTGCATGTCAGTAGTGTTTATATGAAATACTGCATGTCAGTAGTGTTATATGAAATACTGCATGTGAGTAGTGTTTATATGAAATACTGCATGTCAGTAGTGTTTATATGAAATACTGCATGTCAGTAGTGTTTATATGAAATACTGCATGTCAGTAGTGTTTATATGAAATCAAAGTCAAACTAACCCATTAGTTAGTTTGGTGTGCTTATAAGAAAAACAAAATTTAGACACCAAGGTATAATATAATTTGTCTATACTAAAAAATATTGTTGTTTTCATCAATATGGTTGCCATTTGACGATTAATTATTTACTAGCTTAAGCACCAAATGTCATTTTATGGTGTCCAAAAGTAGAATACTTAGAAGTATTTACAACATTCCCCTGTATATTAACATTTAAATTAAATTTTTATCACTATCAAAAAGGTATCCGAGGTTTGATGATGGACTTTAGCTATTATTTACGTGAAAAAAAAAACATGATTCTTATACTAAAACTTTGTTCAACTGTATTCATGACTCAATTCATCATTAACCATGATAGAAAGTTGAAAACATAATGGTGGTTCATATCTTTTGACCCCACAAAAACAGAAACATTTTTTTTTAGTCGACTACATGACGTGGCCTCTTAAATGTTATTGTATTTTACAAGTATATCATGACTTAAAAAATACTGAACTGCACTTTATCTATAAACTAAAACAAAAACATATTGGATATTTCAATTGGTCTTTAGAAGGGAGTGAGTTCTTGAAAACGGGCTCCAGTCCTGACGCTGTTCTTGATTTACAGTGTGCCGGCTAAATAATCCAGAACGGTTGATAGCCTCTGAAGTCCTACTTTAACTAACTATTGGTGAAGGAAACTACAGTTCATGTTGGTTAAAAAAGGTTTTATTCAGCTTGCCTAATATTCATTCGCCCACTAAACAAAGGACTCCACATAGGATGGTGTCATATGTATCTTCTCTTATTACGTTCTCTCTAGTACTTTTGCAATTGTCACACGCCATTCTAGGGTACCTTTAAAATCTGATTAAGTATAACATATATGGAATATGCTTGGTATGATACCATTTACCAATGAGAAAAGGTGTAACAGGTGACTCAGCCAATCCATCTCCTATGACCACCGCACTCCATGCTGCCTAAAACCAGCCACTAAGAGTCCCGAAATTAAATCAAATAATTAACATTCAAAATAAATTGCGGTACTTTTCATTATCATATTATTACTCATGTCACTCAACCTTAAGGGGAGGTTTTTAGTTGATTCCCTAGACTTCCATCAAGCTTAAAATTACTCCCCCTTGACCCCCTTTCAAGATAAATTTGTAAATTTTTCGGTAGAAAAATTTCCCGGCCGAAGGCCGGTTCCCCTTAAATTACAGGCTCGCTTTCGCTCGCCAGGAAAAAATCGACACCTAAATGGCACGAATGGTCTTAAAATTGACAGAAATGGGGCGAGGGTTCTTAAAATCGCCAAACTAATGGGGCAAGCGTCTTTAAATATCACAAGCAATGGGGCTAAACATGAGGGAGAAAGAGGTTCAGAAACAAATCCTCCAGGTGGATATCTCCCCTTAACTTATCCTCTCCAATTCTCTCTCTCTCTCTCTCTCTCTCTCTCATCGGCCATTTTCTATTCCTTCTCTGCTCCTCCTTCTCACATCCTCCCCTCTCTTTCTTTGCTTCACTTCTTTATCGTTTTATTCCTCCCCTCCCATTCCTTGCTTTATCATCGGTATCTTTCTCTCACTTCTTTTTTATATACATCTGCTCTCTCTCTCCCTTCTCTCTCTCTCTCTCTCTCTCTCTCTCTCTCTCTCTCTCTCTCTGTCTCTCTCTCTCTCTCTCTCTCTCTCTCTCTCCCCTATGTTTTTGTTTTCAATGTGTATGAAGGAGATGAAAGGCCTGTGACGAGTGTCTCACCCAAAACAAAAAGAGTAATAGAGCCGAATTCAAAGTCAAAATGCCTGGGCACACGAAGTTTAAAGCAGTTTAATTCATAGGATGAAGGAAAGATTTTTTGAGGGAGAGAGTTTCAGAGTTCACTAGTTGTGTAGAAGAAAGAGTGAGAAAATTTACCAATTCTTGGGTTGGAGAGCTGGACAAAATAGGAGTGGGAGTGTGTTGAAAGGCGGGTGCTTCGCAAACGCCGCAAGGTAGAGGTATGCACTGAGAGAGCTGAAGAACACTGATTGTTGCAATAGCAATGGAAAAGTGAAAGAGATGCAACATTAATTCGGGTAGAAAGAGATTGTAGGGAACTAGTAAGAGGAGGTGAGTTGATGAGGCGAAATGCTTTTGATTCTACTCGTTCGAGAAGTGTGGTATGGGTGGAGCCTCCCCACACATGCGAACAATATTCAGTACAGGGGCGCACTGTGCCTCGATACAGAGCAAGAAGCTGTGGAGGGGGGGGGGGGTGTAAAGAACCCACGGAGACGGTTGAGCACAGCTAACTTTTGAGAAGCTGTTTTAGCAAGAGTGGTAATATAATCTTCCAAGAAAGATCGTATGAAAAAGACACACTTAGAATATTGAGAGAAGATGAAGGGTTGAGTTGTGTATTGTTGAAGGACAATTGATAATCTTGTGGAAGATTATGATGGAAAGAAATTGGGTATTGGGGGTGTTGAAAGTAACAAGATTTTCTCTGCCCCAATCAGAAATAATTGATAGATCAGAAGATAGGCATTCTATGGCCTTGTCACATTTGTTTTGGAGTGATTGCATGCTGAGTTGATGTGAAAAACTAGTTGAATAGTGTAAGGTAGAATCGTCAGCATATGAGTGGATAGGACTAGAGGTACAGTTGAGCAAAGGCGGTGCTGAATGGGAGGATGGGCGTCGACTGATTGGGGATAGAGATGCATGGGGCCGTTTTGTTTGTGGCCACCCCTTCGGGGATCACGGCGTCTGGCAATAAATAGATAAAAAGAGAATTGGAGACAGGACAGAACCCTCAGGAACACCAGAGTTGATAGGTTGAGGAAGTGAGCGATGATCGTCCACAGCTGCAGCAATGGAGCGGTCTGAAAGGAAATTAGAGACAAAGGAACAGATAGAGGGATTGAAACCGAAGTAGGGTAGTTTGGAGATTAGATATATGTGCCAGATTTTCGGTTTTTCACCCACAATAATTGCATCTATCGCAATCTATTATATCTCAGAAGATAAAATAAATTCGAATCCAAAATATCACCATAGAAAAACCCCATAAAACCTTGAATATTGATAGATAAATTATATTCCAATTAAATAATGTTGTCATTATTCCACGTATATCCGAATTCCCATGGCTTTTAATAAAACAAAATGAGAGACGACACTAGGTTATTATATATAATATGAAAAGTATTTTTCACAATCTTTCTAAAAGTCTCATCAGAATTTATTTATCATCAATATTTGTTTTATATGTGAATATAATAAGAAAAAGTGCACCTGAGCGGAAAAGGGTTTACACAATATTAATTGTATTGTTTTGTTATGAGGTTTACAGCTATGTATTATAGTTATACTCATTATATAGCTCATTGTAAGAGAAAGATAATAAAATAACAACAAACTTCCTGGGCCAAATTGTTTTTTTCTACATATATTTATACAAAATAATTCTTCAAATACGAGTAGTACCCGTAATGGTTTCAAAATTCAAATTCTTTACACAATATAGCATTAGTACTATACCACATACTCTACGTAGAAGAGGTGGTATACACTGGGAGAGCTCTGACGAACACTGATTATTGTAGTAGCTACTATGAAAAGATAGAATACTCAGTTTTTTTAAATGCTTCATAAATCCGTATCCCGGATCGCTTCGGAGATCGGCCCAACATTCTTGACTTATTTCTGACTTCTAACCCTTCTTCTTATACTGTCAATCTTTTCTCTCCTTTGGGCTCCTCCGACCATAAACTAATCTCTGTCACCTGTCCTATCTCTTCAGTACAGCCATCCGATCCTCTCAGCCGGCGGCGCTTGTGGCACTTTGGTGCTGCCGACTGGGAGGTTCTCCGGCAGTACTTCTTTGATTCCCCATGGAATGACTTCTGCTTCCGTGGTCGAGGACCCTCGGAGAGTGCTGAACGCATTACCGAGGTAATCCTCTCGGGCATGGAAGCGTACATTCCATTTTCTTTCTCTCAGTCTAATGCAAAAAAATCTTGGTTTACTCACGCTTGTTTTACTGTTGTCCACAACAAGGAGGAAGCATTCAAACGGTACCGACGCCTTAAAACTCAAGAATCTCATTCTTCCTATGTTTCTGCCCGGAATCAAGCCAAATCTGTTCTTCGACTTGCCAAGCACTCTTTCATCAATAATAAATGTACTGAACTATCCAACTCTAGCTCTTCCCAAGCTTTCTGGCATCTAGCCAAAAACCTCTCCAACGACTCTTCTTCTTCGTCTTTCCCTCCCCTTTTCCACTTTGATGACACAACCATCACTTCTTCCTCTGACAAATCTGAACTCTTTGCTCAAACTTTTGCCAGAAACTCTACCTTGGATGATTCCGGTGCTATTCCTCCCTCTCCACCTCCCTCTCTCCTACTTATGCCTAATATCCTAATCTCTACAAAAGATGTACTTTCTACCCTCTCTGTGCTTAATACTAAGAAGGTGTACGGTCTGGACGGTGTTCCTCCTGTTGTACTTAAAAACTGTGCTTCCGTGCTGACCCCCTGCCTCGGCAAACTTTTTCGTCTCTGTCTCTCCTCTAACGTCTTTCCTTCTTGCTGGAAGTTTGCTCTCATTCAACCTGTCCCAAATAAGGGTGACCACTCTCAACCCTCCAACTATCATCCAATTGCTCTCATCTCTTGTATCTCTAAAGTTTTTGAAATATTTCTTGCTTCCAAATTTCTTAAGCATTTCTCTTCTCATAAACTGCTCTCAGATCGCCAGTATGGCTTCCTTAAGGGTCGCTCTACTGGTGAACTTCTTTCATATCTTACTAACTCTTGGTCATCCAACTTTCGAGACTTCGGTGAGACTTTTCCTGTTGCACTAGACATATCGAAGGCCTTCGATAGAGTCTGGCACAAATCTTTAATTTCCAAACTGCCCTCCTTCGGTTTCTGTCACTCCATCTGTGCCTTTGTCTCTAATTTCCGTTCCGGCCGTTCCATAGCTGCGGTTGTGGACGGCCATCGCTCATTTCCTCATCCTATCAACTCCGGTGTTCCTCTGGGTTCTGTCCAACCTCCTATTCTCTTTCTAATTTTCATAAATGATCTTCTCAACTGTACATCCAGCCCATCCATTCATATGCAGACGACTCTACCTTACACCACTCAATTAGTTTTCCAGAACGCCCCAGCCAGCAGTCCCTCAAATGTAAACGTAATGAAGCCATAAAATACTTATCTTCTGATCTAGCTACTATTTCCAATTCGGGTAGAGAAAACCTTGTTTCATTTAATGCTTCCAAAACTCAATTTATCCATCTTACTACCCATCAGGAACCTCCAGAGGACTATCCCTTATTCTTCAACAATACAATAATCAACCCTTCATCTTCTCTCAATGTTCTCGGTGTCTCTTTTTCTTCTGCTCTCACTTGGAAAGACCATATTACCAGTCTCGCAAAGGCAGCCTCCTAGAAGCTGGGTGTGCTCAACCGCCTCAAGGGGTTCTTCACCCCTACGCAGCTTCTTGCTTTGTACAGGGGCACAGTGCGTCCTTGTATTGAGGATTGTTCACATGTGTGGGTAGGATCCTCTCACACCGCACTCCTAGATAAAGTAGAAAGGAAAGCCTTTCGTATCATTAACTCCCGTTCACTCACCAACTCTCTGCAATCTCTCTCTCTTCGCCGCAATGTTGCATCTCTCTTGCTATTCTATCGCTAGTACAATAATCAGTGTTCCTCGGAGCTTTCCCAGTGTATACCACCTCCTTTACGTACAGTACGTAGTACCCGCCTTGCAACACAATCCCACCCCTACTCTGTGCAACTCTCTAACCCAAGAATGAAATGCTATTCTCAGACTTTCTTCTATTCAACTGCTGAGCTCTGGAACTCTCTCCCAGAATCAGTCTTTCCCTCTTCCTATGACTTAAATTGCTTCAAACTCCGTGTGTCCAGGCATTTTAGCTCGAACGTTCCTTGATTTCAGCCCTGTCACTCTTTGAAATCTGGGGGAGGCACTCGCTGCAGGCAGTTAAGCCTTTTGTCTCCCTCATTCACATAGAAAAAAACAAAAATCCGAATCAGGTGTTCAGTCCAACCTGAGGAATGGTGGGGAACAGTGTTCGGACGTGTGGACAAGTCTCTGTCCCCGGTCAGGCCTACATTTATTATTATAATTAAATGCTCTCTAACTCATTATTGGTATAAGATATGGAAACACGGTATTTAGTACAAGATTTTTTTTTTTTTTTCAGTGATAATGCTGTATTTTTTTGTCGGTGGAATTTCCGAACAGGGTGTACAGTATATAGTAGAAATCAAGAGGATATTCACATATAACTAAAGGACCAGATACCCAACGGTATACATGTCCATAAATACTATATTCATGAAATTACATTTTGATGGCGTAATGAACAGACGAAGAGGAACTGATTCAACCTAAAACAGAAAAGAAAAAATCCAATAACAAAAGTCAAGACGAAATTGCACTATATACAAACACGAACACACACATACAACAGATGAATGAAAAATTAAATGCATAAATACACAACATACGTTCATATCCTATATATACAAAAAAATACATGTATACAGTAATACAAAACAACATTAATACAAAACAACATAAATTGAGACATATGCAATAAATCAACTCTTCATTTAATATCTCACAAATAAATACCATTTCCTGTCTCAAAATGATACAGAATAGACAATCTGTTCACAGGTACAGTACACTCGGACTCCACAGTGTCCAGTCCCCTCCTCATGAATTACCAGATCTCCTATGCTTTTCTCCATGCAACCAAAACCAAATGGATACAATTTTCTACAGAACCCTCCCTTTAACATAAAACATATACATATTTGAATTTTGTGTCAAGATGTGAATATATAAATTTATTGTCGTAGATACACTTCCATAATTAGAATAGGTGAACTCCCCAAGTACTGAGCGGGTTATAGACCGGACGATAGCGATATCATTTATATAATAACTTTCATTTGTTCATGTGCCAATACATACATACATACATACATACATACATACATACATAAATACATACATTAGTAATTATACAATCTTAAAAAAAACTTCACCCATCAACGAAAATATGAACATGACGTTCTATTTATTTTACAAACATCACTAATAAACATCCATAATACTGTACATAGTTCATAATGTGTTAGAAGTATATGATGCAAAATGACAGTTGCACTGATATAAGAAAATTATATACACCACTGACTTACTGTAGAACACTAAAACGCATGACTTAATTTGATAAAATATAATAAAACACAATTTTTATCTATATATGTAGGTGAAAAATTAACAATTTATTTCAATATAATTCAACATATAGTTCCATATACTGTAGTTTATCCCTTGTGCTTAAAAGATCTTTGAGACAAAACCGTTCTACCCCTCGACATATAAAGCTTTTTCCTATGTCTTGTAGGGTAATCATGTATCTCTTCGTTTTTCACAAAACAAATATTTAATATTCGATGGTAGTAATTCGTTCATACATTTATAAATAACTTTATGCATGAAGGCATAGATATTTTTTAGTGTAAGAATATATAAAGATTCAAATAAAGGCCCAGCGTGAGTTCGATAAGGGGCAGAACACATAATTCGAATGATCCGTTTTCTTAATATAGATAGAGAATCAATAAAACACTTTTTGCTGTTCCCCATACTTTAATGCCATATGTAAAATATGGATAATTAAAACTGTAATAAAGAGTTACTAAAGTACTGGCATTAAGCACTCTCCTGGCTTTACATATTTTTTTTCTTCTATGTGATTGAGGGAGGCAAAAGGCAGAACTGCCTATAGCGAGTGCCTCCCCCATAGTTGAAAGAGTGACAGCGCCAAAATCAAGGGACGTTCGAGCCAAAATGCCTGGACACACGGAGTTTCAAGCAATTTAAGTCATAGGAAGAGGGAAAGACTGATTCTGGGAGAGAGTTCCAGAGCTCAGCTGTTGAATAGAAGAAAGTTTGAGAGTAACGTTTCACTCTTGGGTTGGAGAGTTTCACAGAGTAGGGGTGGGATTTAGTTGCAAGACGGGTACCACGTGCCCTACGTAAAGGAGGTGGTATACACTGCGAAAACTCTGAGGAACACTGATTATTATAGTAGCGATAGAATAGCGAGAGAGATGCAACATTGCGGCGTAGAGAGAGAGATTGCAGAGAGATGGTGAGTGGACGGGAGTTAATGATACGAAAGGCCTTACTTTCAACTTTGTCAAGGAGAGCGGTGTGAGAGGAACCTCCCCACACATGTGAACAATACTCAATACAAGAACGCACTATGCCCCTGTACAGAGCAAGAAGCTGTGCAGGGGAAAAGAACCCCCTATGGCGGTTGAGCACACCCAGCTTCTGGGAGGCTACCTTAGCAAGACTGGTAATATGATATATCCTATTCCTTTCGCAACTCTGTATTAAATAGTTTGGTCTGACCAAGATAATTTTGAATCAATTGTAATACCCACATTTGTTACATTGTCTACTCTCCTCAGGTCTGTAATGTTTAATTGAACATTGTAATTATTATTAACCTTTTTAACTTTAGTATGAAATACCATGTAATTAGTTTTGTCCAAGGTTAGTGATAGTTTGTTTACATTTACCCATTTAATTACTTTCATTGAAATACATTCTCAAAGTACGGTTTCCCTTCTCCTTAATATAAATAGGAAAAGGTTAAGTATCCTTTATCACACCATAATATGAGTTGATTAAAGACGGTGGTTCGAGGCCGGGTAAGAGTATAAAACAGTAACTCACAGGTTTTTGTGAGATATATATATATATATATATATATATATATATATACTGTATATATGCCGGTATATATAAATATTTACTCTTTCTCTTGTTTTTATTAATCTTATCGTTATCAGCAGCATCCTATTATTTTGCTGTGATATCAATGACGGATACGGAAGCATTATTAGTTATAATGTTTATGTATGACCTGGAATACTTGCAACGTTGTTGACGCTTATATCCTAATATTATAATGCATTCATAACAGAGAAACAAACCTTGAAATTATTCATGTGACCTTGACTATTAGTAATTATTAAAATATTCTTGCTTGTGTATATTATGCATAAAAACTTCCTATTTTCATATTATGCATCACACGCACAATTGTTGTATTCTGATATACTTCACATTACTGTTATATCGCCTAGTAAATGTTGTAATTCTAGTGTAATAAAATATTAATATTATGTTAATAGCAATATTGTGAATATCTGTTCGGTACAATATTTTGGTATATACAACATTGTAAATTTAGTGTTATCGACAGTTGCCTTCAGTATTCCATGAGCAAGTTTTAATTTTAAAAGCATGTGATGAAACCTTCGAAGCAAGTGAGAAATTGGAAGATATTGGCGTCTCGTTCGTGTTCGATACAGTTTCAAGTCTGTGTCCTGGGAATAATGAAGGCAACTAACTGTACAGTACAATCGCCGAAAGATTAAGTTAATACAAACTTGATTAACAATTCCGACCCCCTGACGAAGTAATGTATTGAAACATTCCAATTAAGCATATAATCAGAGTCGGTGTTTCTTTCAACCAATATTCACTGTTTCAAATGTATTCTATAGCAGTGTAACAGCTATTTGTGTAGGAGGTTATACATGCTTCTGATAACATTGGAATAAACATGCACAAAATATAACAATTGTTTTCCATTGTTTAAAGGTTTCACTGGCGTGAATATGTTTTACAACTTGAAATCTGCAGGAAATACTGAAGCCAATAATAGTACAGTACACTCCTATATAATCGTTAAAAGTATCCCAGGCTGAGTCGATTCTTCTCATTAATCCTATACCTATTTGAATCTAGGAAGAAAAGGCTCATCCATTTAGGTTCGTTCCAACTTTTCACATATCAATGTACAGTACAGTCTACGACAGAACTCTTGTCATGGCCTGAGGCAATGTTGTTAGTTCGCCTAATTTCTAAAAGATGGCACTTTAATCGCTTCTTGTGTATGGCATTTCTAGATTACGAAAAGGCATTTGATTCGGTCGAAATTTCTGCTGTAATGAGAGTGAATCGAGAAAAGGAGTAGATGAGAATCATTTACAGGTTTTAGAAGATGTATATAACTATGGAAGAGCAACAATAAAGCCCCACAAGGAAAGTGAGAATATACCAATTTAGAAGGGAGTACGACAGGGCTATACAATTTCACCAAAACTGTTCACAGTGTGTTTAGAAGAGATATCTAGGGTGTGGGGTTAAGCGGGGAGGGAGGGGGGGGGGTCCCTAAGATCGACAGGACAGCCCATACTTTGATTTTCCCCCTGGGCAGCGCCGGCTACCTCAGCTAGTAAGGGAATAAATTTTATCGTAGAGTATCTAAGCAACCTCAGATTTACTGATGACAGTTTTTTTTCAGAGACTCAGGGCAAGAGTTACAACCTATGATGAAAGATTTTAACAGAGAAAGAAAACTAAGATTATGTTTACCATCTTGTGCAACCACAACAAACAAGGACAGAAGATGAAGTGATAGAAGCAGTCGAAGAATACATATACCTAGGCCAGGTTATAAAGGCAAACCCAGATTATTCTAGAGAAATCAAGCGAAGGATAGGCATGGGATGGAGTGCCTTTGGTAAACAGTGAAAGCAAGCTACCCCTTTCATTACAAAGTAAAGTATACAACTAATGTGTCCTCCCTATACTAATTTATGGATCAGAAACTTGGAGCTTAAGAAAGTGTCTAGAACGTAAACTTAGGAGTGCCCAAAGAGGAATGGAGTGGATAATGTTAGGCATAACTTGGAGAGATAAGAAGAGAGACTCTTGGATAAGAGAACAAACAAAAGTAGAAGATATTCTCAGTACCATAACAAGAGGGAATGGTCTTGGGTATGTCATATATTTAGAAGAGATGATAACAGATGAACAACTAGAACAACAGAATGAGAACCTAGGGATGGAGCTAGAGGAAGAGGTTGACAGAGAACTAGATGTAGGGATGAGATCCGAAAGTTTGCTGGGGTGGGATGGAACAGACTAACTTCTGACCGGTTGGAGTGGAAACGTTTGGGAGAGACCTTTGTCCTGCAGTGAACTAACTCAGGCCTTATGATGATGATGATGATGAATATAAGGCGGTGGGGTTAATACGGAGGAAACCAGGATAGAACAGCATGAGGGGCAAGTGAGCGAGGAGAATGATACCTGGAAGAGTAGGCAATTGGCCTTTTCAGATACCTTATTTTCGCACTTTCGGTGTTGTTGTTGTCGTTGTTGCAGATCTCACGCCGCATCCCTACACTTGATGACGTTAGTGTCGATCTGCATGTTATCGGCTTAGCTATATAATTCGGCTATACATAACTGTTGAGAATTATATGCACACTCAGGAGCTTGGAGTTCCAATTAAGATGAATATCGTAAATGTATTGATCAATTATGTAGGGTGACGAAACAAATATTGCTGGCAAATAACAGCCATTTATTTCCGATAGTGAATAACATTTCTATTTGATTATCATTTTTTACTAATTGGACCGTCATTTATGAATAGAAAATGTCTTCGTCAGTGCCATATTCAAATCTTTAAAGAATCAACCTGAGCAACGCTTGATAATCACATTACAGCAAAAAAGCGAACATTTAATTTCGATGATCAGACAATAGGCCTAGTATCGTATGCTGTACTGTATATCATGGTAAAGTAATAGACTTAATAGAGCTAATGACATAATGAAGTCGGTAAATATATCCATAAGGAAATTCAATGGTACTATAATTGTCTATGTTATATTATTGTGGCAACTCTGACATTAGTAAAGTGTCTCTGTTGGGGTTGCTTAGCCTACGCGATCAATACTCAATACAGTGTTTCTGACGGGGTTTTAAAGGAAGAGTAGTCAAGCTTGTGTATGCACAAGACACTGGAGTTCTCGAAAAAGGGCTCCAGTCCTGACGCTATTCGTGACTTACAGTGTGCTGGCTAAATAATTCAGAAGGGTTGATAGCCTCTGAAGTCCTATTTTAACTAACTAACTTGTGTATGTGAAGAGACTGGAGTTTTCGAAAAGGGGCTTCAGTTCTGACACTGTCTTTGACTTACAGTGTGCTAGCTTAATAATCCAGAAGGGTTGATAGCCTCTGAAGCCCTATTGTAACTAATTGTATATGTGTGTGTGTTCGAGATCAGCACACAGTTAATATCATATAAGTTATTTGTTTAAACAAGACACAGGTTATATCATGCGTAAGCAATTAACTAGCGCACATCAGGTGGTACGTTATTTACGGAGTTATAATACCGACTATCAAGTTTCTTTCCTTCTCGCTTTTCGTTTGCCCCCTGCTCCCTCTCTCCCTTTCACCTCCACTCAGTTCCTCTCCCCTCCTTTCTTTTCTCTCTCTCTCTCACTTCACACACACATTTAAGTGTGTGTGTGTACTGTGTAAGTATAAATTATTCACAGCAGGAACTCCAAAACTCATGTAAGGAGGCCAAAAACACCTATCTTCTGATCTCTCTGCTATCTATAATTGGGGCAGAGAAAACCCTGTTACTGTCAATGCTGCCAAAACTCAATTTCTCCATCTGTCTGCTCGTCGCCCCCTTCCAGAAAACTATGTCCTACTTTTCAACAATATACACATTAACCCTTCATCTTCTCTAATATTCTTGGTGTCTCTTTTTCTTATGATCTCTCTTGGAAAAATCATATGACCACTCTAGCTAAAGCAGTTTCCCAGAAGCTGGGTGTGCTCAACCACCTCCAGGGCTTCTTTACCCTTGCGCAGCTTCTTGCTCTGTACAGGGGCACAGTGTGTCCATGTATTGAGTATTGTTCACACGTGTGGGGAGGATCCTCTCGCACAGTGCTTCTAGACAAACTAGAAAAGAAAGCCTTCTGTCTCATTAACTCA
The DNA here is from genome assembly GCA_032716605.1 of Paralithodes platypus. Lineage (NCBI taxonomy): Eukaryota > Metazoa > Arthropoda > Malacostraca > Decapoda > Lithodidae > Paralithodes > Paralithodes platypus. The sequence goes on from CM064519.1 coordinate 42,499,094, forward strand.
CGTCCAATCACCAATTCTCAGCAGTCTCTCTCTCTTCGCCGCAATGTTGCATATCTCTCACTATTATACCGCTATTACAATAATCAGTGTTCCTCAGAGCTCTCTCAGGGTATACCACCCCCTCTTCGTAGAGCACGTAGCATCCGTCTTGCAACACAATCCCACCCCAACTCTGTGCAACTCTCCAACCCAAGAGTGAAACGTTATTCTGTCTTTCTTCTATTCAACAGCTGAGCTCTGGAATTCTCTCCCCAAATCAGTTTTTCCCTCTTCCTATGATTTAAATTGCTTCAAACTCCGTGTGTCCCGGCATATTGGCTTATACATCCCTTGATTTTGGCCCTGTCACTCTTTCAACTCTGGGGGAGGCACATGTTACAGGCCGTTCTGCCTTTTGTCTCCCTCACTCACATAGAAAAAACAAAATATATATATATATATATTCCTCAACCACCCTCCATTCCTCTCATCAACTTCTCTATCTCATCATTGGTATTAACCAAAACGCTTCATAACCTTTACTATATTTCTTATTACACCCAGTAGTGTTCTCGTCATGACCTCAAGAACACTTGGTATAGAGAAAAGGACAAAACAAACAAAAGCTAATGGAATACATAAAGAGGTCGTTGCCGCAACATTACACCTTTCTTCTTGAATCCGGATTAATTTCCATTGTATCATGAAATCTGGAACTTTCTTCCGACTGCAAGTAGGCCTGATTTATGCAGATGCCATGTCTTCCATTGTGTCCAGTGCTGTGCTCATTAGTCAAGTAGAGAAGACAAATTATTGAGTCAATTGTTTAGTGACTTCTTCTTTTTTAATTTACAGTATACCCGGCCCTATTCATCACAATATTTAATCACGCAACCTTGGCATTTTACATACATAATCTGGGATATTGTAAGGTTTGAGGACTTGTCACGGTTTGGGAAATAGCAAATGTTTATATACAATACTTTCTTTGTTTGTTCTAATCTTCAGTATTAATTGCTATAAACCTGTGTTTCACAGTATTGCTCAGGAATGGTGAAATATGCTGCTTTGGGTGTAGACAATCACGGACGTAAATGCAACTCTCTAAAATAGGTAGATAAATATGTGATTGCTTTAAATATTCTTACACATCAACAATGTTAGTGGTGACAAAATTAATATCATATTATAACAGATGCTGTTCGCTGCCTCGCTGCTTATCTTATTCCTACTTTGGCTAGGCCCTACATTTCCCGATGAACACACCTATATTTGATAATATACAGGGTGTCCCGAAATAGACGTGCCAAACTTCAGGATATGATTATACAGATGATTGTAAGCCTAAAATGTTCTATAACAAAAACTCTAAATCTCAACCGCTTAGGAGGTATTGAAGGTTTTATATAGTGTCCTCCCTCGCATCACATCGCTGTAATGAACTCTTCCATGGCAAATAGTTTCCAGCAGGGCCAAAGTGAGTTAATATGTCTAGAATAATTTTGCAACTTACAGAATAAAGTAGACGTGCCGTTTTGCCCAAAATCAAAACGGCATACCCAACTCTGCGATGGGTGACCATCATTACTACTAGTCACTATCACCATTACTATCATCAGCACTATTACTATTATAGGCATCAATACTACTCTTACCATCATCACTCCTACTCTCATCATCACTAATACTGGCATCATCACTACAATTTCACCATAATCACTACTACTCACCATCATCACTAATACTGTCACCATCGTTACTACCATCATCACTACTGTCATCATTATCACTTCAAATATCATCATTACGTGTCACCATCTTCACTGCTATTATGACCATCATCACTACTACTAGTACTATCACCATCATCATCACTACTGTCATCATCATCACTATAACTAAACCATCATCACTACTATTATCACCATCATCACTACTATTACCATCATCCCCACTATTACTACCATCACTTCTATTGTCAACTTAACCAAACTTAACCTAACAAATATGCGTCAAGATGTTTTCGGCCCCAGAACGCCATCATTGCTAAGTGGGGGAGAGGGGTCTAAAGGAGGGGGGGGTCCGTGGGGGGGCGGGGGGGCAAAAACATATATTTGACCTAAAATCATAACTATTGCACAAATTCAATTTGTTTTTTTAATTACCGTCGCATGCACGCACCAAAGGTTCGTGTGAATGTTAGTGAAAATCCGTCGAACAGTCTAGGAGGAGTTATCGGACAGACAGACAGACAAATGTCTCACCATTATCATCACATCTGAGACATGTGTATGATGTGTGGCTTTCTGTGATGTGTGTTACACATAGGAATAGGTACAGGGTTGGGGGTGGGGTCCTGAAGGGGCGGGGGGTGGGGGGCAAAACCATTTTGTGGACCTAAGATCATAACTATTGCACAAATTCATTTTTTTTTTTTTAATTACCGTCGCATTAACACACCGAAGGTTCGTGTGAAGTTTGGTGAAAATCCGTCAAACGGTCTAGGAGGAGTTCTCGGACGGACAGACAGACGGACAGACAGACAGACAGACAGACATTTCGGTTAGCATGTACCACTATACGGGGGGCGATACCACTCTGCTTACGCAGACTTGATATAAAGTAGACGTGCCGTTTCGCCCAAAATCAAAACGGCATACCCAACTCTGCGATGGGTTACCATGGTCACTTCTATTACCGCCATCATCACTACTTCTATCACCATCATTATTGCTACAATCATTATCATCCTTACAACTGTCACCATCATCACTAATACTACTGTCACCATCATCACTACTACTGTCACCATCACCGTTTCTATCATAATCGCTATTATTATTACAATCATAATTACTACCCTCACCATCATTACTACTACTGTCACCATCATCACTACTACAATAACCATCACCACTACTATCATCATCGCTATTACAATCATCACTACTACGTTCACCATCATTACTACTGTCACCATCATCACTACTACTGTCACCATCATCATTACTATCATCATCGTTACTATTATCACATTATAACTATTACCCTCACCATCATTACTACTGTTACCATCATCACTACTACTGTCACCATCACCATTACTATCATCATCGCTACTATTATTACAATCATCACTACTACCCTCACCATCAATACTACTGTTGGCTTGGGGAGGGGGGGGGGGGGGGGGGCTGGTGTTTTTTTTGTTCGGGGGGGGGGGGGGGGTGAAACCATATTTTGGACCTAAAATCGTAACTATTGCACACATTCAAAACATCTTTTTTTTAATTACCGTCGCATTCACTCACCGAATGTTCGTTAGAAGTTTGTGTGAAAATCCGTCGAACGGTCTAGGAGGAGTTTTCGGAAAGACAGACATACGTCTCACTATTATCATCACATCTGAGACATGTGTATGATGTGTGGCTTTCTGTGATGTGTGTGCCCCTACGGGGCACACACACACACAGGGAATAGGTACAGGGTGAGCGGTGGTGGTCCTGAAGGGGGGGGGAACCATTTTTAGGACCTAAGATCATAACTATTGCACAAATTCAAAACATTTTTTTTTAATTACCGTCGAATTCACGCACGGAAGGTTCGTGTGAAGTTTGGTGAAAATCCGTCAAACGGTCTAGGAGGAGTTCTCGGACGGACAGACAGACGGACAGACAGACAGACATTTCGGTTAGCATGTACCACTATACGGGGGGCGATACCACTCTGCTTACGCAGAGTTGATAATATCTTAATAATAAAGTAGACGTGCAGTTTTGCCCAAAATCAAAACGGCATACCCAACTCTGCGAAGGGTTACCATCATCACTAAAATTACCACCATTATTACTACTACTATCATCATCACTACAATTGTCACCATCTTCACTAATACTACCATCATCACTAATATTACCACCATCATCACTACTACTATCATCATCACTACAATTGTCACCTAATGTCAACTAAACTAACTTAAACTAACAAATGCGGGCGAGTTTTTTTTCGCCCCCTGAACAATGGCACACACACACAGAACACCATCATCATTGCTTGGGAATAGGTAGAAGGTGGGGGGTGGGGGTTCTGAGGGGGGGGGGGGGGGGGCTGGTTGAAAAGGGGGGGGGGGGGCTGGTTGAGGGGGGGGGAACCATATTTTGGACCTAAGATCATAACTATTGCACAAATTCATTTTTTTTTTTAATTACCGCCGCATTCATGCACTGAAGGTTCGTGTGAAGTTTGGTGAAAATCCGTCAAACGGTCTAGGAGGAGTTCTCGGACGGACAGACAGACGGACAGACAGACAGACAGACATTTCGGTTAGCATGTACCACTATACGGGGGGCGATACCACTCTGCTTACGCAGAGTTGATAACATGGTAAAATAATTACAGTTAGATGGGGGTGTGGTAGGCTCTAGGACAGCTATGCTTGCCTTATGAAGAAATACTTAAGAACATTTCATTTTCAACAGGCAATATCTCTTTAACGAGTCTATCTATCTATCTATTGCCTGACGCCGTGATCTCCGAGGGGGTGGCCACGAACGAACCGCCCCCATGCACCTCTGTCCCCAGTCAGTCGACGCCCCTCCTCCCAACCAGCACCGCCTTCATTCATATACTTCCTCACTCCATCCTTCCACCTCTCCCTCGGTGCACCTCTCCCTCTGTCCTTTCACCTCGCTCTCGTACACCCTCTTAGTCAATCTCTCGCTTTCCATACGTTCCATATGCCCGAACCATCTCAAGTTGTTCCTTTTCACACTTTTCCAGCACATCTACCTCCACACCACACCTCCTTCTTACTTCCTCATTCGTCTGTCTATCCCTCCATGTAACTCCGCACGCACTTCTCCAGTAACTCATTTCCACCGCTCTCACTCTTGGTCTGAGTCTCTTCCCGAACGTCCATGCTTCGCTTCCGTAAGTTAGTGTCGGGATTACCACACTGTCATGCAAGGACTTCTTCACTTCCATACTGACCACTCTATTTCTTGTTACTGCTATCAACGTTCCTACAACCCTCTTCCCCTGTTGCACCCTCTCCCGCACTTCTTCACCCATAGTCCCATCTTTACTCAACACACTGCCCAGATACTTAAAAGAGCTGACAATCTCCATAGCCTGACCATTCAACTTCACCTCACACTCTGTGACTTCACCCTTTTCGAAGACCATAACCTTGCTCTTCCCCGCATTTACCTTCAAATTCCGTTTTTCGCACACTGATCCAAACTAATTTACCAGACCCTGCAACTCCCATTCATTATCGCTCATCAGAACTGTATCATCCGCAAACAGCAGTATAGGCAGCTTCCACTCATTTCCCTCCCTTTTCAGCGATACACCAACATCCACTGCTCTTCCTAGTATTTCTTTCATGGCTCCATCCATATATACAGTAAACAACCACGGGGACAATACACACCCCTGTTTCAACCCAACACTCAGGTCAAAGAACTCGCTCTGCTCATTCTCCACAGGTACTGCTGCCTTTGCACCCTCATACATGCTCTTCACTGCTTTCAGCAACTTGCCATCTACTCCGTATATTCTAAGTACTTTCCACATGCCTTCTCCAAGTTCATAAAGGCAACATACACCTTTTGTTTCTTCTCCAGATATTTCTCCACAACACAATTCAAGGTAAAAATCTGATCTACACATCTTTCCTTCCTAAAACCTCCCTGCTCGTCGCCTATCCATTTCTCCGTTCTCACTCTCACTCTCTCAATCACTACCCTACTGTACACCTTCCCTACTACGCTTAAAAGAAATATTCCTCGGTGGTTACCACACACTCCTCTTTCCCCTTTGCCCTTATACTGGGGGACTATTATGCCAGTCTTCCGGTCATCGGGTGCATTTCCCTTCTCCCATGCTAGTTTGCACATTTTCCATACCCATTCGATCACTATCTCACCACCATACCTCAACATTTCCCCACACACTCCATCTGTTCCTGGTGATTTCCCCAACTTCACTCTTTTCATGGCTTCCCACACTTCTGACCTCCTGATCCCCACCTCCTCCTCCACTACTTCTCCTCTTCTCCCTCCCATACCCCATCTCACTATGTTTGCTGGCTCTTCATTCCTTACATTTAACAACTCGTTGAAGTACTCCCTCCATCTTTCGACTCTCTCTTGCTTCTTGGCTAGCATTCTCCCATTCTTATCTTTCACACTCTGACTATTTCCCCTGCTACCTTCCCTAACTTTCTTGACTTCTTTCCAGAACAGTTTCTTACACTCCCTCCATTATACACTCAGATTCCTTCCAAATTCCTCATCTACTCTTCTCTTACTTTCCTTCACTACTCTCTTCACCACTCTCTTTCTCTTCAAGTTCAACGTAGAGTTACCAAAATTATACCTAGCCTAAAGAACAAACCATAAGAAGAACGTCTTAGAGAATTAAATCTATTTCCTTTAACCCAGCGCAGATTAGGAGGTGACTTAATTCAAGTGTTCAAAATCATCAAAGGCATCGACAATATGAACTGTAGTAAGTACTTCACTATCGACCAATCTAATTACACGCGGGGAAACGGTTGCAAAATTATTGGTAAATCTTTTAACTCGCACGAATGTAAGAATTTCTTCTTCAATCGAGTTGTCAACTTGTGGAATGGGCTTCCCCGAAACGTTATAGATTGCATCACCGTTGATTCATTTAAACTCCGCCTAGACAAATATCTCGCATCAAACACGCGACTGACTGCGTTTGTAAATGAATAACTTTATTTTATCCCCCCCTCAGTTACTAACCCATCTGTCCTCTACTAACTTCCTAATCCTGCCACGGACATTAGTTCCAGGGCAGTAATTCCCTTTCCAATCTTCCCTTACCCACTCTAAACCACTGTTTGGACACTTGATCCTCAGTGTTTTGGAGGACAAGCAACCTAGAAGGGTCACTAGATCTGTTGTTGCTTGATTTCCTTTGTACTCCTTTGTACGTACCTCGCTCGTTTCTGCCTCTCCAAATCTTCATTCCCTCTACTACCCAACCACTCTCTATACGCTTTCTTCTTATCTTCCACAGCTATTTTTACCTCTTCTGTTCACCATGCTGTACCTTTCACTCCCCTCCCTCTTCTCTTCACTCCACACGCCTCCTCACATGCTGCACAGACCTCTTCCTTAAACACCTTGCTTATCTCCTCCACTTCCTCCATATCTTCCAGGTCGAACCCACCTAGTCGTCTTTCTACTGCTCTCCTGTACTCTTCCCTGATTTCCTCCTCCTGTAGCCTCTCCACCCTCCTCACCATTCCACCTTCCTCTCGCCGCCCTCCAGCTCTCCTCACCCACTTCTTTTGTATCTTAACCTTAGTTACTACTACATAATGATCAGACAGACCCCCTCCAATATCCCTATACACCTAACGAGTAAAATTTGGAATTTTGCATATGAAACATTTTATATTTAGAATATTTGTCCTAACCTAATCCTAAAGATTGGCTATTTTGGGACACCCTGTATATTTATTGTAATAATATTTTATGTAAGCTATTATTATGAGGCACTTGTTTTGTGTTGTGCACAGTGGGAGTGTGGAATGGGTGTGTGTGTGCTGGAGTGAGTGAGGGAGCGAAAGAAGGTGCGTGTTTGTTTGAAAGTAAAAAATGGAAGGAGCGTGTAAGAGACTATGGGTCTGTGGGTGCAAGGATTGTGTGGGTGAGAATGAAAGTAGGAATACAAACGTGGGTAGTTGTGTGTGTGTATTCTCCGACAGAGGATAAGACTGTAAGAGAGAAAGAGGAGTTCTGGGTGATTTTGAGGCGTGCCTGGATAAGTTTGGTAAGGGAGAACAAATATTTCTGATTGGGGATATGAATGGGAAGGTGGGTGACAGGAAGGTTGATGGAGTGGTGGGAGGATCGGGTGTACAGTCAGTGGTGAATGGGAATGGTAGTGCACTTGTGGACGTATGTGTGGGGAGGAGGGTGTGGATAGCCAACACCTTCTTCCGACACAAAATTATACGCAGGTACACATGGGAAGTGGTGTGGAGGAGGAGGGATGGGACAGTGGAGGAACGAAAGGCACTGATTGATTATATATGTGTGGATGAACAACTGAAGAATTATCTGCCTTGTGATTCCTTGTGATGTGTTCGCCACTCTTCTAGCGGCACCGAGGAGCGCGTCGCCCCTCGTTATGGGTGGTGATTTGGTGCAGCAGACTGTTTGAAGCGACAGCTCGCTCCCTTGCGAAGATGGGCTCGTCTGGCACTTTTTGCAGTTCGACATCGAGGGCTCTCTTGAAGTTGTCTAACGAGACGTCCCTCATATCTCTTACTCGCCGTGGGAGTTTGTTGGAGAGACGTGGGCCTCTGTGTGATAACCAACCCTCTCGCAGAAAGCCCATAGCACCCCTGTTATTTATCCGGGGGATATCGCATTCCCAGCCTCTTCTATCACTGAATTTCATGACTATCGGAGTATATAGGTTTGGTACTAAACCCTCTGCGATTTTCCATGTGTATATTATTAGGTAACGTTCTCTTCTACGTTCCAGCGAGTACTGTTTCAGTGCTCTTAAACGCTCCCAATAGTGTAGCTGTTTTATCGAACTTATATGCTTATATGCGAAATGCTAGGGTGCATAGGGGACTGGAGGGGGGGGGGGTTGCAGGGAGCTGTCGAACCATTATGTAGTAGTAGCTAACATTAGGATACAAAAGAAGTGGGAGAGAAGAGCTGGACGGAGGCAAGAGGAAGGTGGAGTGGCGAAGAGCGTGGAGAGGTTGCAGGAAGAAGAGATCAGGGAAGACTTCAAGAGAGCAGTAGAGAGACGACTAGGTAGGTTTGACCTGGAGGGTATGGAGGAAGTAGAGGAGGTGAGCAAAGTGTTTAAGGAAGAGATATGTGCAGCATGTGAGGAGGTGTGTGGAGTAAGGAGAAGAGGGAGGGGAGTGAAGGTACAGCGGGGTAGACTGAAGAGGTAAAAATAGCTGTTGAAGACAAGAAGAAAGCGTATAAAGAGTGGTTGGGTAGTAGAGGGAATGAAGGTATGAAGAGACAGAAATGGTGAGGTACTTGGAGAAAAAGAGAGTGGTGAAGAGAGTAGTGAAGGAAAGTAAGAGAAGAGCAGATGAAGAGTTTAGATGGAATCTAAGTGTAAAATGGTGGGAGTTTAAGAAACTGTTCTGGAAAGAGGTCAAGAAAGATAGAGAGGGTAGCAAGGGAAATAGTAAGGGTGTGAAAGATAAGAATGGGCGAGTGATAGCCGAGAAACAAGAGAGAGTCTAAAGATGGAGGGAGTATTTCAACAAATTGCTAAATTTAAGGAATGAAGCACCAACAAACATAGTTGGATGGGGTATGGGAGGGAGAAGAAGAGAAGTAGTGGAGGAGGAGATGGGGATCAGGAGGTCAGAAGTGTGTGAAGCCATGAAAAGAGTGAAGATGGGGAAGGCATCAGGAATAGATGGAGTGTGTGGGGAAATGCTGAGGTATGGTACTGAGATAGTGATCGCATGGGTATGGACAATGTGTAAACTAGCATGGGAGAAGGGGAATGCACCTGATGACTGGAAGACAGGCATAATAGTCCCCCTGTATAAGGGTAAAGGGGAAAGGAGAGTGTGTGGTAACCACCAGGGAATGTGCTTTCTAAGAGTTGTAGAGAAGGTGTACAGTAGGGTAGTGATTGAGAGAGTCAGAGCGAGAATGGAGAAATGGATAGGTGACGAGCATTGCGGGTACAGAAAGGGAAGAGGATGTGTAGATCAGATTTTTGCCGTGCAATGTGTTGTGGAGAAATACCTGGAGAAGGGACAAAAGTTGTATGCTAAATTTATGGACTTGGAGAAGGCCTATGACAGAGTTGATAGAGAAGGTTTGTGGAAAGTACTGAGAATATACGGAGTAGACGGCAAGTTACTGAAAGCAGTGAAGAGCATGTATGAGGGTGCAAAGGCATCAGTAAAGGGAGAATGAGCAGAACAAGTTCTTTGAACTGAATTTTGGGTTAAAGCAAGGGTGCGTGGTGTCCCCATGGCTGTTCCATATATACATGGATGGAGTCATGAAAGAAATTCAAGGAAGAGCAGTGGATGTTGGTGTACCTCTGATAAGGGAAGGACATGAGTGGAAGTTGCCTGTATTACTGTTTGCTGATGATGCAGTTCTGATGAGCGATATTGAATGGGAGTTGCAGGGGATGGTAAATATGTTTGGAACAGTGTGTGAAAAACGGAATCTGAAAGTAAATGCGGGGAAGAGCAAGGTTATGGTCTTTGAAAGGGTTGCAGCCACAGAGTGTGAGGTGAGGTTGAACATTCAGGTTATGGAGAATGTCAGCTCATTTAAGTATTTGGGCAGTGTGTTGAGTAAAGATGGGAGTATGGATGAAGAAGTGCGGGAGAAGGTGGACAGGGAAAGAGGGTTGTAGGAATGATGAAAGCAGAAACAAGAAATAGGGTGGTCAGCATGGAAGTAAAGAAGTCCTTGCATGACAGTGTGGTAATCCCGACATTGACTTATGGGAGTGGAGCATGGATGTTGGTGAAGAGACTCAAACCAAGAGTGAGAGGGGTGGAAATGAGTTACTTGAGAAGTGCGTGCAGAGTTACATGGAGGGATAGACAGACGAATGAGGAAGTACGAGAGAGGTGTGGTGTGGATGTAGATGTGCTGGAAAGTGTTAAAAGGAACACTTTGAGATAGGTCATCCATGTGGAACGTATGGGAAGTGAGAGAATGAGTAAGAGAGTGTACGAGAGTGAGGTGGAAGGACAGTGAGGGAGAGGTAAACCGAGTGAGATGTGGAAGGATGGAGTTAAGAAGTATATGAGTGAAGGTGGTGCTGGATGGGAGAAGGGACGTCGACTGACTGGGGACAGAGGTGCATGGGGCCGTTTCGTTCGTGTCCATCCCTTCTGGGATCACGGTGTCCGGCAATAGATAGATAGATAGATATTTGTTTTAAGAATAAGTTGGGAAATGCATTTAGGACCTCCATATTCAATATTGTTTGGGGAGACGACGCTTCTACATCTCTCCTTTGACCCTAGAATGCAAGAACGCACTCATTTACCCACCCACCCGCACACACACATTAATAGACACATTAATACACTCGCACAAATGCGTACACATGATCATAATATGCAACGCACAGGACGCAAAACACACACGAACACACACACACACGCAAGATCATATAAAACGCACATTACTTATAACACACACACAAATACATACACACGATCACATATAACACACACACCAGATCACAAAAATGCACAACACACAGATCACACTAGTGCAAATACATATATTCCGGAGAACATTATAATAACACAAATTATACACACTGAAGTAAAATTGCACGTACACACGCACACACACACACACACACACCGAAGCATAGTATTATAGTAAATTTGTAAAGTGGACTATCATTATGAATTTATAATATATTTATAATATTCATCACATTATATGGCTGCCAGGAGAGACAATGTTCCAAAGTTACTCACTGGATGAGCTTGGATGATAGGGATGTGGCAAGTGGGAACACCGAGCTCTAGGACTGTGGAGTAAACAGAAGGGTCAGTGGAGAGGTGACAAATAAGTGGGAGGCCATGGAAACGGCCAGGAAGGACGACGCACGGCTAGTTAACTCAATGAGATCAGTTTGACTCCTGGAAACGACTCCCCTAAATGCTCTAGACCAATACCTTCTACTCTTACTATAAATTTCTGCAACATTCGTGGCCTTTCCTCTAACTTCCATTCTGCAGAACACTACCTCTCCTCTGCCAACCCTGATCTTCTCTTTCTCACCGAAACTTCGGTGTCTGGGACTACTGACAGCAAACCCTTCTCTGTATCCTCCTACTATCTCTATCCTCAGTTTCAAGCCTAAAGTGGATGTTGCGTATATGTGCGCAACAATCTCGCTTTCTCTCGTGTTCCCAACTTAGACTCTTCTGAATTCTCAACTCTCTGGCTAAAGCTTTCTTGTCACTCTCAAACTAAATATTTCTGCGCTGTTTATCTTTCCCCTAATTCTACTGACTATCCAAATTACTTTGACTATCTAACTTCTAAAGTGGAACACATTCTATCTATCTCTCCTTTCGCAGAAATCTCCATCCTAGGGGACTTCAACGTTTACCACCACCAAAGGCTCTCCTCTGTTTCCACTGACCAACCTAGTCAACAAGCCTACATCTTTTCTATCCTAAATGACCTAGAGCAGCTAGTCCAGCAACCCACCCGTATCCCGGATCACTTCGGAGATCGGCCCAATATTCTTGACTTATTTCTAACATCTAACCCTTCTGCTTATATTATAAAATCTTTTCTCTCCTTTGGGCTCCTCCGACCATAAACTAATATCTATCAACTGTCCTATCTCTCCAGTACGGCCACCCGATCTTCGCACCCGGCGGCGCTTGTGGCACTTTGGCGCTGCCGACTGAGAGGCTCTTCGGAAGTACTTCTTTGATTTCCCATGGAATGACTTTTGCTACCGTGGCCGGGTACCCTCGAAGAGTACTGAACGCATTACCGAGGTAATCCTCTCGGGCATGGAAGCATACATTTAATTTTCTTTGGTTTACTCACACTTGTGCTACTGCTGTCCACAACAAGGAGGAAACATTCAAACGGTACCGACGCCTTAAAACTCAAGAATCTCATTCTTCCTATGTTTCTGCTTGGAATCAAGCCAAATCTGTTCTTCGACTTGCCAAGCACTCTTTCATCAATAATAAATGCACTGAACTATCCAACTTTAGCTCTTCTCAAGCTTTCTGGCATCTAGCCAAAAACCTCTCCAACAAGTTTTTGTTCTACGTCTTTCCCTCCCCTTTTCCACTCTGATGGCACAACCATCACTTCTTCCTCTGACAAAGCTGAACTTTTTTGTATCTAACTTTTGCTAGAAACTCAACTTTGGATGATTCCGGTGCTATTCCTCCCTCTCCTACTTATGCCTAATATCCTAATCTTTTCTAAAGATGTACTCTCTACCCTCTCTGTGCTTAATACTAAGAAGGCGTACAGTCCGGACGGTGTTCCTCCTGTTGTACTCAAAAACTGTGATTCCGTGCTGACTCCCTGCCTAGGCAAACTTTTTCGTCTCTGTCTCTCCACCAACATCTTCCCTTCTTGCTGAAAGTTTGCTCTCATTCAACCTGTCCCAAAGAAGGGTGACTGTTCTCAGCCCTCCAACTATCGTCGTCCAATTGCTCTCATCTCTTGTATCTTTAAACATTTTGAAACTATTCTTGCATCCAAATTTCTTAAGCATTTCTCTTCTCGTAATCTACTCTCAGATCTCCAGTATGGCTTACTTAAGGGTTGCTCTACTGGTGATCTTCTTTCATATCTTACTAACTCCTGGTCATCCTCCTTTCGGGACTTCGGTGAGACCTTTTCTATTGCACTAGACATATCGAAGGCCTTCGATAGAGTCTGGCACAAATATTTAATTTCTAAACTACCCTCCTTCGGTTTCTATCCCTCCATCTTCAACTTTGTCTCTAATTTCCTTTTCGGCCGTTCCATAGCTGTGGTTGTGGACGGCCACCACTCACTTCCTCATCCTATTAACTCCGGTGTTCCTCAGGGCTTTGTCCTATCTCCCATTCTCTTTCTAATTTTCATAAATGATTTTCTCAACTGTACCTCCAGTCCCATCCATTCATACACAGTCGACTCACCTTACACTACTCAATTAGTTTTCCTGAACGCCCCAGCCAGCAATCCCTCAAACACAAACGTAATGAAGCCATGCAACACTTATCTTCTGATCTAACTACAATTTCCAATTGGGACAGAGAATACCTTGTCATCTTTAATGCTTCCAAAACCCAATTTCTTCGTCTTACTACCCGTTCAGAACTTCCAGAGTACTATCCCCTACACTTCAACAATACAAAATCCAATCCTTCATCTTCTCTTAATATTCTCTCTGTATTCTTTTCTTTTGCTCTCACTTTGAAGGACCATATTACCAGTCTTGCTAAGGCAGCCTCCCAGAAGCTGGGTGTGCTCAACCACCTCAAGGGGTTCTTTACCCCTGCGCAGCTTCTTGCTCTGTACAGGGGCACAGTGCGTCCTTGTATTGAGTATTGTTCACATGTGTGGGGAGGATCCTCTCACACCGCACTCCTAGACAAAGTAGGAAGGAAAACCTTTCGTATCATTAACTCCAGTCCACTCACCAACTATCTGCAATCTCTCTCTCTTTTTCGCAATGTTGCATCTCTCTCGCTATTTTATCGCTACTACAATAATCATGTTCCTCAGAGCATTCCCAGTGTATATACCACCTCCTCTACGTAGGGTACGTAGTACCCGTCTTGCAACAAAATCCACCCCTACTCTGTGCAACTCTCCAACCCAAGAGTGAAACGCTATTCTCAGTCTTTCTTCTATTCTGAGCTCTGGAAGTCTCTCCCAGAATCAGTCTTTCCCTCTTACTATGCTTAAATTGCTTCAAACTCCGTGTGTCCAGGCATTTTGACTCGAACGTCCCTAGATTTTGGCCCTTTCACTCTTTCAACTCTAGGGGATGCACTCGCTACAGGCAGTTCTGCCATTTGTCTCCCTCACTCACATAGACAAAAATAAAAATAAAAGGCTGATCATGTCATCAGTACAACTCACTCTACAACTTCGGTCAGTTATCAATCCCCGCCCCGTTCATCGACGCCAAATTGAGGGCGGACTACACGGACTACACGTCCGTGTTCACAGGCAGACTCTGACCGAGGCCAACAAGGAAGCCCGTCTGGGTTTTGCCTTGAAACACCTAACAATGGGGGAAGAGGATTGGAGGAATGTAATATTCACGACCGATAACATCTTTTCCTCCGTTGAGGTAAGTGCAAGGCAGTGCTGGCGGGAGCCCAACACCTGATATGTTGCTGAAAACATTAGAGAACAACATAGAAGCGGCCGAGTTAAATTTGTTTCTGGAGCTGGTCCACGGTCCAGACAAACTAGTGAAGGTGGAGGGCCGGCTGTCCAGTGACCAATGTCAAAACATTTTGGAGGAAGTGCTGCTGCCAACAGTGCGTGCCATGGCCATTCCTGAGCCTTAGCCCATCAAGCTTGATCACAACAACTTGCCCATCCACACCAGCCGAATAGTGCAGAAGTGGTTAAAGAACAGCCAACAAATCCATGCGTTTGTGTGGCCCACAAGGGTATGACATGAAACCCATAGATAATTGCTGGGCCATTATGTCAATGAACTGGAATGTGTGCCCGGTGATTAGCATTGTAGAGGTGGAGAGGATAGCGCAGTAGGAGTGGGAGGTTATAATATGTTGCTGGCCTGATATATATTGGAATTTAGTTAACTCTGTTCCAATGAGAATACAGGAGGTAGTTGATGCAGGTGGTGGATGGAGTTCTTATTGATTTAATACATGTAAGTTGCATATATATATATATATATATATATATATATTATTTTGCTATGTGGATAAGGGAGACAAAATGAAAAACTGCCTGTAACGAGTGCCTTCCCCACAGCTGAAAGAGTGACAGGGCCAAAATCAAGGAATGTTCGAGTCAAAATGCCTGGACACTTGGAGCTTGCTACAATTTAAGTCATAGGATGAGGGAAAGATGGATTCAGGGAGAGAGTTCCAGAGCTCAGTTGCTGAATATAACTAAGACTGGGAATATCGTTTTTTTCTTGGGTTGGAAAGTTGCACAGACTAGGGGTGGGATTGTGTTGCTGCAAGCTGGGTGCTACTTGCTCTACGTAGAGGAAGTGGCATACACTGAGAGAACTCTGAGGAACACTGATTATTGTAAATGTGTAAGGTAGAATAGCGAGAGAAATACAACATTGTGGCGAAGAGAGAGAGAGAGAGAGAGAGAGATTGCAGAAAATAGGTGAGTGGAGGTGAGTTAATGAGACGAAAGGCTTTCTTTTCTACTTTGTCTAGAAGTGCTGGTGTGTTTACCTTTTAAAATCTATATATACTAATGTGTGTGCGTGGTTGTTTTCAATGTTCACAGTAAACATAATAATGGTGAATGATTAATATATTAAATAACATTCAAGGTAACATACACTTTACTTAATTAAACTTATAATTATGTTTGGATGAAAGTGTGAAAGTTTATACTTTGAAGTAGAAAAGCTTAAACAGTGTATATGAACTTGAGATTATTACAACCAGAATGCCTAAATGATCGTCAACTGTTGAATGCGATGGCATACTTTACAATAAATACGCAACACTGTTTACTGATCTTAATGGAAAGCTACATTAATGGAGCTGGTAAGATTTCGCCGCAACAAGGATAAAGTAAACATTATTGCAATCATATTACATGTTAAGGTAGATTATGTATTGGGCAATCACAGTGCCATGAACACTTGAATGGATAACATTTATGTCCTTATAACGAAATTTTACTTTATTGTAAACACATGACAGCTTCGGCTCAGCTAAAACTTCCCTCTTTAACCGAGCTGACATTGTCATGTCATTATATTATACACATTTTTAGCTATGTGGTTATAATTTCCTCTAAGTCATATTATAATGCTATTCAACTTGTCACAATTACTTTTATTTGTATACGATTGTTCAAACTTAACAGGACGTCAATGTTCGGCGACTTTAGAGTGGTGTTGCAAAGGAGCTCATCTATTTATTTTCTCTAACAAATTATATGAGGTTAGGAACAGAATATGAATTAATATATGATAATCGGTAAAGGAAAAAAACGGTATAAGTAAAACCTCATAATAGTTCTTATAGATAGCATTGAACAATTATTAGAAACAAATATTATACTCAGTTACAAGAGAAAGGGGCGAGAGAAAAAGAAAGAAAATGTGTGTGTGTGTATGGGGGGGGTAGGCGGAAGGTAGTGGGGGAGGAGAGGGGAATGAAAGGCGAGAAGGAAATACATTTGATCGTCTGTATTATAACTCCGTAAATAACGTAACACCTGATGTGCTCTAGTTAATTGCTTCCAGAGTGGGCTAGGATTTCAATATAGACTGTGTCTTGTACTAAACTATACTTAAGCTATACGAAGTCAACTGCATGCTGGTCTCGAACGCACACACTCTCACACACACACACACACACACACTTAACTCCTCCTTCTTCAAACCTCCGTATTAAACCGCCCCTTTAATTATAAGCGAATAAAGTCCTATTTTGTATCAGGTAGGTGAACAAATAACATTGCCTCAGGCCATGACAAGAGTTCCGTCATGGACTGTACAGTTGGGTCAGTTCCAACAGGACACTACCAACGATAAAACTGACACCTGACACCTAAGAAACAACTTTGTGGATTCCACATTATTGGCAAATACGCATGTTGAATACATATTTCTTACAACTTAAGGGTGGTTCACACATAGCCAAGTCGGTGCGCGAGTCCAACACGAGTGCTGAAATTTTGCTATTCGGCAATGACTCGTCGAGACTCCTCAACACTCGTGTTATACTCGTGTATACTCTTTGTTTACTCGACACACTCGTGGGTACTCGCCACGGGTCCAAAAATTTCATGCATGCATGAAATTTTTGGGCCACGTGGCGAGTACCCACGATTGTGGCCTACATACGTGTAGACTCGTGTACATACGTGTTAACTCGTGCTGAACTCTGAATAACTCTTCATTATTCATGTTAACTCGTGTTGACTCGTTTTAAACCCGTGTAACACTCTTTGGTGATTTGTCGCTTTTCGTCATCATTTCGACGTTGGCGAATCAACACGAATCAACACGTGTCTACACGCAACAACACGTATGTAACACACATGTTGATCCGTGTAACACTCGCGTTGACTCGTGTTGACTCGCATTGACTCGTGTTAGACTCATCCATACTCTTTGTTTGCATGCTCTGGAATGTGGCCGTTATTTTTCAAATTTTGGACACTCGTGTTTGGTTCGTGTTACACTCGTTTTGATTCTCAGTTACTCATACAGACTCTTGCATGGACACGTGTTGACTCGTATTGACTCGAGTTAACTCGTGTTACACTCTCCTTGACTCGGGAGCAATTGCTACTCGCGGCCGACTCGGCCTCCAGCGACGGCGATAGTCGACGAGTGTGACTCGTGTTGGACTCGCGCACCGACTCGGCTATGTGTGAACCAGGCTTTACTCTCTGTTACTTTAGCTGTTACTAAAAGAGAGAAAACAAAAATGTTTAAGTAGTTCATATAGCAACATTATAATCGCATCACGAATGGGTCAGCAATGATGATACACTCGTATTATCCCAGGAAAACAACATGATAAATTGACATTTAAATTTTACGAACGAATGTAATGAAGCAAGATCCTGACTGTTGAGTAACTAACTAATATATATGTTATTTGATGTATGATTACCGACTTACGATGTTATCGTTGGAGCTTTGCCTCCAGATTGCCATTCTTAAAGTATTCATCCATTTTGACTAAGGAAACTATAGAACATTTACTACTCATCTCTTCTATACTGATTCATTGTATTGTACCTAATCAATTTGTTAAACAATATTAGGGACGGAGCCTTTAAAGGGGGTGCGGTTTATTTATTGGTATTTGTTGTTTAATGTATTTACCAATCTGTTAGTTTCCTCGCTAGAACTCCGTCAAACTTTAACACACACACACACACACACACCACAAATAAACAATCACCCCTTCGAGAATAATTTGTACATTTTTCGGTAGAAACATGTCCGGGTTGAAGGCCGGTTCCTCTTAAAATTACAGGCACGCTAGATAAAGGCGACGCCTAAATGGCACGGAAGGTTTTACTACTGACAACAAAATGGGTCGAAAGGTCTTAAAATTACCAAACTAATGGGCCGGACGTCTGAAAATATGAACATTACGGGGTTAAACATGAGGGACAAGGAGAACCAGAAAAAAACAACCAAGTTAACAGGCATACAGTATAGAGACCCCCTGATATATACCATTTTAACTTCGATAGGTTTGTCTATGTTTAATGATATAATAAGGTGGAAAAAAATACAGCTTAACTTAATAAAATGAAATAATCCAGTGAAGAAGAACAAATGAGCAACCGCGCGGTGCTCCGACTTACAGGAGGAATGCTCTTTGTGCCGGAGTCTGTGTTATGGCCGCCACTCGTAGCCACATCAGAGCGCAATTTGAATGATGATTAAGGTCTGAGTGTGTGGCGGGGCAGGCGAGGCAGAATATGTGATTGAACAAGCACTGGTGGAAGCATACGAGGAAGCCAACTGGGAGAGATACAGTCAGGGGTAGTGAAGAGGTATGGTATCTAGGAAAAACTTGCAGTAATTATTATTCATTATTATTTAATTCTACGAAACGGGAAACTATATACAAGTAGATAAGGTGAAGTCAGGTCATTCCTGCTTATATTATATTAGATAAGATTAGGATGGGGGAGGCTAGGTATGGTTAGTTTAGATGATTAAGTATATCAAGATTGTGATACCAGTGGTCGGTGAGCATGATGATTAAGAGGTTAGTCATTAAGATTGTTAACATAGTAATATACTTAATTTCTAAAATATTTGTGATGATGGTGATACCAGAAGTATTGATGATGATGATGATAGTGACAAATGCTGGTGATAATAATGATGATGGTGATATGCAATGTGAGTAGTGATAATGCTTGTGGTTATATCGAAAATAATGACAATAATATATATTTTTAATATTGATTGGCCTAAGTAATATTATATATAGTGGTGATGATGGTTGTGGTGATAGGAGTATTATTATATATAGTGGTGATGATGGTTGTGGTGATAGGAGTATTATTATATATAGTGGTGATGATGGTTGTGGTGATACGAGTATTATTATATATAGTGGTGATGATGGTTGTGGTGATAGGAGTATTATTATATATAGTGGTGATGATGGTTGTGGTGATAGGAGTATTATTATATATAGTGGTGATGATGGTTGTGGTGATACGAGTATTATATATAGTGGTGATGATGGTTGTGGTGATACGAGTATTATTATATATAGTGGTGATGATGGTTGTGGTGATAGAAGTCATGGTACTATTACTGTTTTGACTATGGGAGTATTGAAAATCAAAGTTACAGAAGTGGGCATGAACGGTACAAGCACACACGAATTTGGGGGAGGCTATAGCACAGTGGATAGTGTCGTGGAATGCAGACCAAAAGAACCTCGGATCGAGTCCACGCCAAACGTCAGGGGTTTTCCGAGGTGATCTGATCGTTTCTGCTGTTTTACAAGTATCCTGGCTACACTGACACGCCAAGAAAACACCCCTTTTATGGTCACAAATTCATAGCATAGAAGATGCAAGACCATACTCGAAGATACTATGAACGACCGTATAGCTGCTCTCTCTATTAGTTAACCGATTGAGCACCAGCTGATTTATAATAACTGTACGTGGGACAAGCAGGTTGTATGTTGATTTTCCTGAAAACACATGGGATGGGTTATAATGAAGGAAAAAAACAAACAACGCTCACCTAGGTAATTTAGGAGTACTGCGGGGCGGCGGAAAGTCGGAATGAACATGGGGAAATGGGTAGGCAAAATACTGGAAAATCACTCCCGTGTGCGTCCACATGCACGCGGCTGTACTTGGAGGGTTTCCAACCATCGGTGTTGTTGCATGGGATACAACAGCAGTTCCCATACAAATCTGAACCCTCTAGGTGCCATAGGACAAGAGTAATTAACGCGAACGCAACCCTTGCGTCGCTGGCGTTTAACGTTACATACATAGGCGACGCATAACGTGCGTCGCTGGTACTCAAGGGGTTAAAATAGGACTTCTGAGGCTATCAACTCTATTGGATTATTTAGCCAGGACAATGTAAGTCAATAAGAATGTCAGGACTGGAGCCTCTCTGCGAGAACTCCAGTCCTTTGCTCTCTCCAAATCAAGTGTCGTGTATAAATAAGGTGTCGTCATCTAGTGTGGCAGAAAGGAAGCAACCAACACCTTAAAGCTCCACTGAGACCATAAACAGTCAAACCATTTTGTGAAGTCACTTCTCTGCCCATGGATTGGCAGCACTGGAGGTTCGACTTATCAAGTGTAATTTGATACCACGGATATGATAGCTTATGACGTCTCTCTCTCTCCTTCCCTTGTTTAACTTAATTCTCATTATGAATTCTATTAATACGACCGTGGCTTACCTGTGAGAACCACCAAACCATTATTGCTCCTCCATCCAACACGGTAGTTATCAGCCACCACACAACCCTACTATCACATTTAAATTCAAGTTATCTGTCAATATAAAAATAAAAATATACGAAATACATACTTTTTGTATATTTATACTTGATATTGACATATAACTTGAATTTAAATGCGATAGTAGGGTTGTGTGGTGGCTGATAACTACCGTGTTGGATGGAGGAGCAATAATGGTTTGGTGGTTCTCACAGGTAAGCCACGGTAAACTTGTCCGTTTCTTAGTCATTAATATGTGACTTTAACCTCATAACACAGGGACAAGTGCCTTATTTCTACAATTTTGGTAATGCACTATATTGACGAAAATTAGGGCACGGTGTGAACAAAGCTGTGTCAAAATATCATACTGATCCAACTGTTTGTTAATAAGTTATTCCCGATAAACTATGTAGCACGGCATCTGAAACCCATAGTAGAATTCCGCAGTGTGGAGTGGTCAGAGTAGTCACATTTCTCGTTTAGCTATGAGAGCTTGAAGTAGTGTTTATAGCCCTCTGCTACATCTTTAAAAAATGCCAACCTCTTGTGTCGCATTTATGTGTAATGAAATATCAAACAAAAACATGACCATCCATGTTTCATAAGCGAGTACCCTTATTAAAGTGATATATTCTTGTCAGATTTTTATAACATTTCTATTTCTTTATATGACCAGATTACAGTAGTGTCAAATTGAATTAAATTAGTTTCAGAAAAGATATAGGCAAGTACTAGTTTGGTAATAAGAGTTGCAGATATTTGGAATAGGCTACCGAGTGCTATAGTGATATCAAGAGCGATAGAGAGCTTCAAGATTGAATTATATTATATTAGTTATATATGGTTGATGGGGGATAAAAGGAGCTGTAGTAGTAATAAGGCACATGGGCGAGATTGGTTGGGTGTGAAAGTGATCTGTCTTGTGTGGCTCTATTCATAAACCACCCGGCATGTTACTTACAACATAAATCTGCGTATCATTAAGGTTAATAAATAAATAATAGCTTCATTACGGGTAAGAAAGTGGCCGGGAGGTAGCTAATATGGCCGACTTGAGTGTCAGCCATATTTGCGTAGTAACGGAGCACTGAACTAAAGTGTAACGGAAAGCGTACCCTCACTACACTCCCCTGGATTAGCCAGCACAGCTTCCTCCACCTCTTTTACCTTCATCCACATAATTATTTCAATCAATTCTGACGGTCACCATGATCTTGCTCAGTTGGCGTTTAGTAAAGAATATGTACAGTATCCCAACTAAGTTTTGCGACAAAATTAGGTACGTGGCAACCTGTCTAGTTTGCACTAGCTCGTGTGGTCATGTCTAGCAGAGACCCGTGGTGTCTAGGCAGCCCCCACCGCCTACACTACCACAGCCAGGGCACACAGTACTCGCACACGTTGGGCGCTACATATGACAATATTGCTATCATTATTTGTTTGTATCATATTAGAAGTCTCAGTCTCAGTCTCTCTCTCTCTCTCTCTCTCTCTCTCTCTTTCTCTCTCTGAGGTTAATATCAATCGATTTTCACGCTACTTACTGTTTCTATGAGATACTATTAGAATATAGAACATTATCGTTACCGTATCATGATTTTAGAATCTAATTTCGATGAACTTCTGTTTACTATGGAAATATATGGGAGTATAACTAAGCATTATTTAGTTTACCGGGTATATAATTTAAGTTCTAATTTACAGAATCACACACACACACACACACACAGTGGTCAGTAGCATATTGGTTAGCGCACTTGGTTCACAGCCAAAAGGACACGGGTTCCATTCACAGGCGGGAAAGAAATTTGTTGGCAATTCTTCTTACAAAATGCGCCTCTCTTGACGTAGCAGTATAAATAGGCCTCTGGAATAAGAGGCCACTTACGACGTCTTGTTTAGTGTTGGTTGTCTATTACTAGCTGGACGGGTACCGTACAGGTCAACCAAACACTCAAAATTCAGATATCGGCAATTGGCTGATTACAGATTACATGCATATCTACAGCCACTCCAACCATGCATTAACACTTCACGCAATATATTCCCAGGTCGAACTTTTTTCAGTAAAAAAACAAATATACAAATAAAATAAAAAAACGTGAAGCTGTAATAATTGGAAACTGAGGTGATCAAAAAATCCTCAATACTCTCTTACCCACATCACACCTAGTCATCCATTCAGCAAGGTTGCTGAATGCTGTAGTATGGTTGGGATGAGCGGGAGTGGGGTGTCGGAACGTTTACCGGTGGCAAAAAAGGTGGGAAGAAGGACAAATGACAGACCAACATAGAAGTGGAGCTAAGCGGAAAACCACGTCATGACAGGACCAAGAAATTAAACAATAGGCTATATGGATAACCATCCATTCTCCAACGCCGAGGTAGCTAAGCAACATTTGCAATTTCAAACTTCTACAGAAACTATACGCAAGAGATTAAAGGAGATGGGATATAAACATAGATCACCAGCTGTCAACCAAAGCTAACCAAGAGGCGCAAACAAACCAGGCTTGATTTCGCTCGACTATTTGTTGACCAGGGCATTGACTATTGGGCACGAGTTGTTTTGATACTGTCAGAGAGGCTCCATAATAGTACCAGGACGATTAAAATTGTATCACTTAGCCGAGGTGGCGGGGGTTCTTCAAATAAGAATAAAGGTAGCTTCCTTTATATCCGCTCATGGCCGAGTGGTTACGGTGCCTAACTCTCCCAAACATACCTGGAGTGAGTGGGTTCGAATCCTGGTCAGGATACCTCTCTCCCAACCCAGAGATGTTTTCTCAGACAAGAACACTTTCAGCTCAACCACGCATGGGTCGAAGACTGCGCTGTTGGAGGCCTAGGAACACACGGTATGCGAGTTAGTCCTAGTTGATATTGTGCATACAATATATATAATAGTCATTCTACAGAGTAATAATACTTTCCATCATATCACTCTTGGCTGATTTCATATTAACCGAGCATTATAAAACATCTTAATTTCTTTACTCATCCACTAATACCCCTAACTTACTAATTAACTCCTTACTTATTTTGTCCAAATACTATTAAGCTAGCATGACTTGATATAATATGCACATTAACCACTCCTGTCTATACCATCAGTTGTTTACCTAAAAACCAACCACGTTCGGTTTAGTAACTCATCCTAGCCACTTCGCCCCCCACTATCTGTGCAATATAGGATAGATCTTCCCCAATTACTTCCTTCCCCCCTTAGTGAATGCATATAACTTGTTTGCGAATATATTACATAATACCTTACCTAAACTATCATTGGTGAATAGAGAGACCAGTTTATCACGAGGATCAATAAATATGCAATCATTAATCCCATTAGGATTGACTAATTTTGTCAGTTTTATCGGGATTTTCATTAGAGGGTTTATACAACTTAAGGAGGTTACGTGGGAATTATAGGGACACATACTATGTCATATTTACCCTCTGACTTTCATATTCCCTTTCTACTCTGAATAAAATAGTCTCCTTTTCTACTCTGAATATAATAGTATAATGCTAGTCTGGTTAAACTGTCAAATACGCGTCCTAATTCCACTAGGCCTACATAAACATTAACATAAACAAAAATCATAAAAGAGGGATTTTTTTCAGAGGACTGACTCCATGGGCTGACTGGCCCATGGTATAAAGACTAATATTAGTCTTTATACCATGGACTGGCTCATTCACGGCGGATCCCATTGACAATCAGCACATCACAGCCATGTGCCTATCTAATTATGTGTCAAAGCTTTCTGTCGTTATTGATCCAACTGTAGCAATCAGTAGCCTATTTTACATATCTACCCAACTGTTGCATGCTTATCACGGAGCAGCAGTCCGTTTTCCACATCGTCTTTGTGGATCCCACTTACAACTTAAGCATCTGTATCATATCCTCTCTTCCTTCTAATGTATGCAAGCCTAATACTTTCCCAAGTCCCCTTTCTTTTGTACTGACCATATCATGAATTTCATGATATTCACTACCTCAATAATCGTTTACTTCTGTTAAATGTTCTAACCCATTCTGGCTATAATTCCGTGTCATTTGGCCTTAGTCGTCAGGCGTTAGAATATTATTGATGTTCTAATGTTCTATTATTCTGGATTGTTTTGCCATTCTTCTTTGTACCGTAACTTCCAATCAATCTATGGACACTGGACAGCAACATTAAAAACATAATCCATAATCCATGCCTTACTAAAGACGGGTGAAATTTTAAAATTACATTGTTGTTATTCACGCTTCTACTGTAGATATCTAGTAACAACTCTGATTTCAAACAATATTGCATTGCTTTTTTGGTTTCATATCACGACTGACGATGACTTCCAAACCTTTTGTAATAATTGAGTTACTTAATTCCATGTTATTTAGCCATCTAGATACCACTGATATTGCGTCTTGCCCCTGTCACCACTCAGATTGGTGAACAAATTGTATATTTTTTTCTTCTGAGATATAGCTGGTGGTTACTGGCTACCCTGGCCTTGAGTAAGGGAGATGGGTAATGGAATCGGACATCACAAGAATGCATTGAGCTATTGAATCTTCTCATACGGGAGATATATGGTGCGTAATTATTGACGAAACAAATATTGTTAAATTTATATCCTGAAATTTCTGTCGATTTCCCAATGTTCACTAAACTGCATGTATTTATCTACATTGAATATCAACTGGCAAGGTATTGCACCATTCGGGTAGTGTATCAAATTATTTTTGGAGAGCATGAATCGTTATCAGGATCACTAATTCAACCCATATTTTGTGTCATTTGAAAAAGCAGCAATCTTTTTAGTTAGGCCTAAATCAAGATCGTTAATGTAAAAAATTAACAATTGAGGAACTAAAACTGACCATCATGTAAGACCCCAACCTTCACTACACCCCAATCTGATTGTATATGCTACTGTTAATGTTAATTGTTTGTTTCCTACTAATTAGCCATGGTCTAATTCTCGTAATAATGTTCGCCCTATTCCATGAGCTGCTTCTTTAATCAGCAATCTTTCATGTGGATTTTTATCGAAAACTTTACTGATATGTCAATATCTTTGAAGGTATTTTTTTGTCTTTTTATTTATCGATTCGTATGCTTGGGAAAAGAAAGGTTAATAGATAGCGAGACACTCGCAGCCAACACGGTTAAATTACATTACAAGATTGATGATTAAGAGCTTAACACATGTGACAGCAGCATACTCCTCTTAATTTGACGTTTGTAATTTAGTCAGTAGCCAGCCCTTTTTCCCACAAGGGTAGGGACTATCAACAAGGAACACATGAAAGGAGGAAACAAAAAAGAGGTGGCAGGGGAAGAATCCATACAGCAGTTCGCACACAAACATTCGGAAACCTCAATTACTTATTAGCCCTAAGATCATTGCCTTAACCTCAGATGCTATTGACGTCCAGATAAATTGAGTCTCAGTCATTTAGCTGTATAAAATTACAAATTGTTAAGTAACATCGAATACATATAAACGTTTAGGATAACTCATACAATATATACCCGGTGCCAGCGAATTTGGCGCTAATCCTGACCGCATAACATCTTATAACTAAAAAAAAAAAAAAAAAAAAAAAAAAAATATATATATATATATATATATATATATATATATTATATATACCGGGTATATAAATACATAAATATGAGTAGATCAGCAGATATATGTAGAGATTGACTACCCGTTTCTCGAATACTTTCTACACCAACACCAAGTATATATAGTGTTTAATAGGGGTTCTGATTAGAACAATCACTAACAAGTGTATAATAGATTATATAATACAATCTATGCAATTCATTGTAGGCCTATTCATTTTAAGTTATGTATAGAAATGTATCTATAAAGTAGTTTGTCGCGCGTATATATATTTGTATTTAACGAAGAAAGAGAGAGAGAGAGAGAGGTAGCCTTCTATTATGATACAAACAAATAATGATAGAAATATTGTCATATGTAGCGCCCAGCGTGTACGAGTACTGTGACTGTACGTGTGCCCTGGCTGTGGTAGCTCAGGTGGTGGCGGCGCCTGCCTAGACACCACGGGTCTTTGCTAGACACGGGCTTGGGACGGGAGCGCAAACTAGACAGGTGCCACGTACCTAATATTTTGTCGCAAAATTTAGTTGGGCTACTGTACAATAGTGCTTAACAATGCCTGAAAATCTCCTATGATAAATACAAGATGATGAACATTAACTAGTGAACCCAAATTATCTTATCGTTGTCGCTCGAGCAGTTTATGACAAGTATTTGCCAGTGGATCATAATTGTGTTTCCAATTTTTTTTCCAGAAATCTTTGTCCACGACTGTACGTATATTCGAATCATTAGTTATCGTTCGTCGATAACGTACTGTATATGAGGAATTGTGCAAACATTACAGAGACCCTTACTTGAGTATCTATTGATAGACGATAAGGACCAACAAGCAATGGATCACAATACACAAAAGTAGGAGCTATAGTCTATTCGCTGTAAGTAGGCAAGAAATCATGACCTCTAACCTCTGTAACTCAAAATCGACTAGAGTAATTGAGCTAATATTTCTACCATTTGGGAGGAGTCAATCAAGGAATAGATGTGGAGATTTACAGCCAATTTGCTAGAGCCCTTTTTGAGTTATAGAAGATAGAGGACATGATTTCTCGCCTACTTACAGCGAATAGACTATATCAACAGGTGCTTTATCATATTAACATATTTCTTGTTAAGGTTGTCGAGCCATTTTGAATCAGGGTGTACATTCACTGAGTAGGAAGGAAGGGATTATCGAATTGAGCTTATTCAACTTTAATTATATTTATCTGTTTGTTTGACATATTATAGCCATTGCAATTAGTGAAGTGTTGAGAGTTAAATGCTAAAGGACGATCATGAGGAGTAAACAGTTTTAAGGGGGATGGGCGTATTTATTTGCTCAACTATGTAGGCTATCTTTATATTATTTGTTTTAGTTTCCTCCCTAGATCTCCATCAAACTTAAAACAAAAAAACACTCCCCGAAGACCCTCCTTCAAGATAAATATGTACATTTTTCTATATAATAATGTCTCGGCCAAGGGCCGGTTCCTCTTAAACTATAGACTCGCTATCGCTCGCCAGGAAAAATCGACACCTAATTGACACGAACAGTTTTAATATGGACAACAAATAGGGCGAAAGGTCTTAAAATCGCCAAACTAATGGGCATAACGTCTTAATATCTGAGAACTAATGGGAATGAATATTAGGGAGAAGGAGGATCAGAAAAATTACCCATCCCCCAGAGGAGAAAGAGAGAGT
The DNA here is from genome assembly GCA_032716605.1 of Paralithodes platypus. Lineage (NCBI taxonomy): Eukaryota > Metazoa > Arthropoda > Malacostraca > Decapoda > Lithodidae > Paralithodes > Paralithodes platypus. The sequence continues at coordinate 42,527,593 of CM064519.1, forward strand.
ATAAGAGACAAATGCAAGGATAAGAAGTATGATATTGAAGTAGCTAATGATAATTATGTTATATAGGTATGAGCAAAAGGGAAGAAATGGCGAATATAGATTGGTTAACAAGCGATGTACTCGTAAAGGGGTGTCAGCCTTGCTGGGCAGAAGGCTAGTTTCCTTACCTTCTAGCTGTCTCTCTGGTAGAATATTTGCTTGGGCTTGCTGGGTTCTGGGTGGGAGTTGTGGTGAGGATGCATGGTCAGAAAAGAGATTGGCTAGACGCGCTGCTTCTTGGTCTGGATGAGGGTGAGTGGGCTCTCTCCTTCTTCTTGATCCTGAGGCTATGTTAATTTGCGACCAGAGACGGTTGAGGCTGGTGCGCTCATTTAGCTGTGTGCACCAGTATAACCACTTCATCTGCCTTATTTCATCCAGCCACTCGGTGGAGAATCTAACAACTGTCCTTAGGAAGAGTAAATCCTCATCTGACCTCGTTCTTCTAAACCTTTTCCTTGTCACTTTGACCTTGTGCCATAGATATTTAACCTCATTGTCATAGTACCGGTGATCCTTGTGTTGTGTTGTGTCAGGTGATGGGGCATGAGGAATTGGCAGCATGATGAAAGACTTCAGTGAGGTAATTTTCCAAGATGTGGAGGTCTTCTAGTGGAATGCAACTTTCGCACAAACTGGAGATTATCTTATGGAACTTGTTCCATCTGCCTTGCTGAGTCCCAATTTTGGTGGTGGTAGGGGAAGCAGGGGAGGTCTTGGATCTTTAATAGAAGTGATAGCTATGTGGTGATTGCTGATGAGTGAGGGATTTTGGATGGGACCAATTCTGTTACTACAAAAGGAAGTGCTAAAACACCTCCCAGTAGGTGAATGGGTTTACTGGTGTTGTGGAATTGTATTTCGGGAAAGTGGCCAAATAGTCCATACGGGGGATACCGTCTGTGTTTGGGGTAGCACCTGGCTTGATTATGTGGTGCTGGCCATTGAATTTTTCCCCGAAGATGAACAGTTCATAGGTAGAGAGGGCAAAGAGTTCATCCACGATGTTGTCTGTAAATGTTCTATGTGTGGAGGTTTTCGTCTCCTATTTTGATTTGGACTCCTTGTGTCTTGACACCTTCTCCACAATAAGTGGGATGTTGTATGAGGGCTGATGTGAAGCGAGTATCTGATGAGTATTAGGGTCCCTGGATCCTTCTTTCGTCCCTTATGTCTACAGGAGGTTTAGTTCGGAAATCTATATGGAGTTAGTTCCTGAAGTAATGTCTTATGAAGCAAAAATATGTTGATTTTGTCTACTCCAGCAGTCGCTTGTAACAGGAGCTTTATGAGTTGGATACTGTTTATGTTCCATTGTTGTATTTTAACACCTTAAGAGCGGGTGGAGGAGTGTATTTGATGTGCTGCCCAGCGGGGGGTTTTACCGTAAACGAGCTTGTTTCCGTGCTCGTTTTCATGCATAAACAAGAGCCAGAGCGTAATACAAGAATGCATCCCTGAAAGGGCGTTAATTCAGCTTTCCAATGACACCAGAACCATCCTTCTACGATGGCTGGTTGTCTTGCAACGATCGTGCAACCGAAGGGCAAAATCGGTAAAATACGGTAATTTTCTTACATTATTACGTGTGAAACGAGTGAGAGAGGGTGGAGTACAAAGGAGTACAGCTCAGTAGCTCCATGGCCACCGTGGTGAGCGGTCATGAGGTAACCTACGCTCCTCCCACTGCTCCGCTCTCTCTCAGAGCACATTACGTGCTCAAAATTGCACTCGACAATAGCCGGGACCCGCCACATAGGCCACATTTATTTAACTCAACAATAGCCGGGTGCCGCCAGTTAAGGGTTAAGATCCTTTATTTTCGAAGTCTACAGATTGTTGAGAGGAGTCTGAATCAGTGTAACAGTTGGATTTTGAGTCGGAGTCTCTGGTCGTCACCTGTCTTTGAAGTGTTTATCTATTTGTTGTTCAGTCTTATTTGTTGGTTGGTGCCCATCATGATTAGGTATAGTTCTGTTTCGTAGTCGTCGGAGCTCGAGAGGAGGTGGTACTTCTTCAGCCTCTACTACTTTTGCAGTAGATCTGGTGTTTGTTGTCTATTGGGTTGTGTGTTGACTGAGTTGTGAGTAGGACAGGGAAAAGAAGCTTCTAACATTGCTTTACCCACTGGTTGTGTAGGGATTTTGGGAGGTGTGCTGGCTTTTGAAAGTTTGGCTGGGCTAAGGGGGTTGCGAGGATCTTTAGCATTTGCTGCTTCTGTAGCAGATCTGGTGTTTGTTTGGTGTATGTTGGATTGTGTGCTTACTAGGTTGTGTGCAGAACAGGAAAGAGTAGCTTCTGACGTTACTGTAGCCTCTAGGGTTGTAGGAATTTTTGGAGGTGTGCTGGCTCCTATAAGTGAAGTGGCTAGCAGCAGAACTTTCACAGCCTCAGCAGCAAAGGTTAGCTCTTTAGTTTGTTTTGGGAGTTTGGAGGATATGACCTGAGGGATTGTATTTTGACCTGGTAAATTGGGGAAATCTGAAACTGGCTTGGAAGTGTTTGGCCGCTGGTTTCCCACACAAAGATGCTAGGTGGTGTGTCAGTACAGCTTATGGTGGTTTTGGGTGAGATTCCTTGCTGTTCCTATTCTTATTCTATGTAGTTAAGTCTTTTGGAACACCTAGGGTTCCATGCATGATGTTTTTAACCACAATTTTGACAATTGGGATTTGTTGGTTCTATATTTTTGGAGGCAAATGTCACTTTTTTGCGAATGTGCTGCAGATGCCGCAAGGAAACTGGCTACGACATTTGTCCTCTCTGTGACCATATTGTTGGCATTGATGACACCGTATCTATCTATCTATCTATTGCCTGACGCCGTGATCCCCGAAGGGGTGGCCACGAACGAACCGCCCCTATGCACCTCTGTCCCCAGTCAGTCGACGCCCCTCCCCCCAACCAGCACCGCCTTCGTTCATGTAGTTCCTCACTCCATCCTTCCACCTCATATTCGGTCTACCTCTCCCTCTCTGTCCCTCCACCTCGCTCTCGTACACCCTCTTAGTCATTCTCTCGCTTTCCATACGTTCCATATGGCCGAACCATCTCAAGTTGTTCCTTTTCACACTTTCCAGCACATGATGACACCTTAGATGACACCGTAGAGGTTTTTAAATTTAGGACATGGATAGAATTTTACCTCATATGCCTAGGTTCAAGGAATTCTAAGTGAGGTCCCTTGATGAGGTCCCTTGAGGGTTGCTGATATTATATTCTTTGGGTTTGGGGGAAAGGGCTTGGTTGAGTTTCTTTTTAGACTTTTGGCTTCTCACTTGCATGAATCCATCTGCATCTTCGATTGCGCTGATATTTTCTTAATCGGGGTCTAGGTGATCTATAACCATGGTTTAGTTGACACTGGTTCATTCTAGTCTTGAGATTATTTAAGCAAATAAGGGAGGTGTGGCGGAGTCACAATGGACATCTAATGGACCCGGGTTTGAATCCCAATATGTCAATGGGTAGATATTATTGGGATGGAATTTGTGCTGTACCTAGTGTGCATTACCACAGCACACCGAAATGCCAAAAAAATACCCTCATTGTTCCCTGATTAAAATAGCATTGTATGAATATTCCCATATTCAAAAATATGCTACAGGGGGGCAATGCCTAGTGAGTTAATTGCTCAATAGATGGCGTTCTGAGAGTGAGGGTCCGAGTGTGGGGGATGAGACTGTGAAGCGCGGAGGCTAGGCGGCTTCAGAGATGGGATTGCTTCGAGCCGGGGTGCTTCGCATGTCTCACTCCCTAGACTGGAACAAGACCTCACGGGCCTCACTGTGTTCAGCGGTAGAGTGTAAAGGCTATCAGCCTATGCCCGAGAGGGAGTAGTTGGAATATAGAAAAAAAACCAAAAAAAAAACGAGTCATTGAAAGGATGGCTAGGAAAGTAGCATAGGCCAAAGTTACATATAAATCAAATAATGATTACATTTGATACAATATCTGCAACACTCGAGTCTCACCAACTAGAAAAGTCTACCTATTACTGGGAGCTAAAAAGGCTTCGACTACAATCCCCCTCCCCCCCTCACCCTGACCCCTGCTAAATAGGGAGTGTCTCTTGGGTGACACAAAGAAAGAGTCGAAAACCTTCTTCCAATATTTAACTGATAGGAACCTAGGCCTAGATGATAAAAAGACTGGTTGCTGACCAAGTTGCTTCCTGTAACCACCCCTCTAAGGGGCTCCCTTGCGGCATTGCTCTAGGCGTTCAGCGTCGGAATGTGACTGGGGACTTTACGTGGCGGATTTTGGTGGCAAGAGTGGAGGTATGCAGGTGTGAAAGATCGCAAATTCAGATTGTTAAATTCAGAAAATTACTTTTTTAATTACTTTACTTTACTTCTATGTATGTTTAACATGTACAGTATATGGGTGGTGTGGTGAGGGAGGTTAAAGTGAGAGATATGGGTAGAGGATTGAGTTTAGTAGGAAAGAATGGTGGTGATTGAGAGTTGAATCAGTTGCTGTTTGCTGAAGGCAACATTGGTGGCAGATTCTGAAGAGAAGCTGCAGCGAGTAGTAAAAGAGTTTGTTGTGGAATGTGGGAGGAGGAAGCTAGGGTGAATGACAATATAAGTAAAGTGATGGTGTATAATAGAGATGCTCGTTGGGTAAACATAAATGTATGACTGGATATGAATCCAGTGAATGGTGGAACAAGTGGAGTGTTTCAAATATCTAGGAGGAGTGATAAGCAAGGATGCAGGTGTGGGAATGGAGTTAAGACAGACAGAATGTGAAGGAAGGAAAGTTTTCGGAACAATGGAAAGTATGTGGAAGGTGAGAAATCTCTGAATGAAAGGTAAAAGTGCAATGAATCAAGGGATAGATATACCAACAGTGATGCATGGGGCTGAGGCATGGTGACTGAAGGTACAAAAGAAAAGAAGGTTGGATGTTGTTGTTGTTGTTGTTGTTGTTGTTGTTCCCTAAGCTGCCTGGCCGAACAGCCCCGAGTCCCTAAGGAAGGCCATGGTGGTCTAGCTGAGTTGATGCCGTCAAAAGCTCTTTGTGTAAGGTCTGTGAGAAGAGTGTTTGTGGAGTGCAGTGGCCTAAATCCATGTTGTGTTGGAGCTAGGGGTAGGTCGGGTGTAATTAGTTTAATACTAGGCGTTCCATGACTTTGGAGGGGGTGCAAAGGAGTGTGATGGGGCGGTGCGAGGAGGGTAGCATGGGGTCTTTGTTGGGTTTGGGGAATGTGGTGATGAGACCATGCTTCCAAATGTCTGGTATTGTGTTGTGTGAATAACTGTAGTTTGATATGTTAGTGAGTGCTTGTATGCCTTGTGGTCCCAGGTGTCTGAGGTGTATGTTGCTTATGTTGTCTAGGCCACAAGGTTGGATGTTGTGGAGATGAGCTGCTTGAAGAGTATGTGTAGAATAATGTGTAGAGTCAGATTGAGGAATGAAGAGATACGTAGGAGACTGGAACAACAGGAACCCTTATCGGTCAGAGTGGAAAAAAGGGTGCTATGCTGGTATGGACATATTGAAAGAAGAGAATATATGAGCCAGAAACAAGGGAAAATAGATTGAGAGGAAGACCTCGGATGAGATGGAGAGATGGTGTAATAAAAGAGTTGGAAGATAGAGAGATGACTGAAGAACAGGCAAGATAATTGGTATTGAATAGGAATGAATAGATGAGCGATAACACGGTCGTAGATAGAGGGGTAGGGCACTAGTTGGCCTAAATAATAGTCTGTCAGCACCTGGCCCGGTGAGCCAGTGTATGTTGTGAAGGGCCATGCCTGGAATGTGGTTTAGTTCTGCTGGGTGTCTGCCTGCTGAGATTGGAACCTCTCCAGGAGGTCTGGCACCGGGCGAGTGTTGGAGGCCCCTAGTGATCTTTGGTCTCTGGGTCTTCTCCTGGGTGACCTAGATGTGTGATAGTTTTCTTATTATTTTCTTATTATTATTTTTTATTTTCTTATTATTATTTTTTAAATGTTTTGTTGTTTCTGTTCGGGCTCAGGCTCTAGAGTTGGCCACCCCCAGCTATGGGGTATGTGCCTGAGTATATACATACATACATACATACTTTACTTTAATTATTTAATTAGGCAATGCCTAGAAAAATGTGTGCATAATTACTATTTATTAGTGCCCCCTCCATCATTGACGATATGCCTATTAATATAATAGTCCCCTTTCAATCACCCGCGGTCAGCTTGTTTGAAACACCCGCCGCAGGGGAAAGAGTACTACATCATAAGTGTAACGCTAATTCTCTTATGGAATCGTCTTTATGATTGGGTACTCACTACGAAAAAACTTAGTAAAAAATATAAAATTAAAATTAACTTAAAATTTGTTATATTAAGGCTTTCCAACTTGTGGATGTCTTTTGTGGATTCTACCCAAGACGCTGAATCAAGCGACGCCATACCTCGTTCCTTCCCCTGCGCGCATACTGTGTGGAAGTGTCTCGCCAGTGCTCCGCTTTATTCTTCGTTCGCTCAACTCTAGTGAGTCTTTTGTTCATTTGTATATATCTGAGTTGTTATAGAATAGGTTTAGACTAGCTAGTACTGACAGCCCATTGGTATGCCTGCAGGGAAGTGTTAAATTAGGGTACTATGTGTAGGCGACATATCGGTCCGCTTCGGGCCCGCGCCTCGTGTGTATTTGTTCTTGTTTCTGCGCCTTAGCTTTGCTATTTACAAGTTATTTAGGAGGCTATTATATCCGCGGGACAATGCTTCAGGCCATCTCTATGTGGTAGTTGCATTCTATTGCTTTTTAGCAGACGCTCTGGTTCTAGAGTTGTCACACGTGGTGTGGAACTTTCCAGAGTCCGTGATTGCTCACTTTCCCCAAGGGCGTGGGGTTTTCTACGTGCGCTGCTGCTGTGTCTTCAGAGGTAAGGGTAACAGCTTCAATATGATTATTACCATGAGCCTCGTGGCCAGCCTCAGTAGGGGTATTCTTAGTAGGCTAGGGGTATTTTTTTTGCTTAATTAATACTGTGTTTTAGCCTTAAGATGTGACTCTCGTTTTCATGTGGTATTATTATGCATGTTAACAGGGTGTCAGGAGACGTTCTGACTTATTTGGTGGGGTTTTGGGGGTGGCTGACTTTCGCAGATAAGTCGGTACCTCCAAAGTTTGGTTGTTTCTTCCGGCGATCTTTCTGTGTATTGATACCGGATACTCGCCTTGCAAGCAAGAAAGGAAACACCCAAATAACCTGGCGTAGTGTGATGTACCACTAGGCTCCCAGCGGAAATGAAAATTCCTAAGGGAAGTAATCTCGGCCCGGCCGAGTGAACTCGCCCTAACCGATAGCCTCACGCGGCATGATTTGACTTATAACGCCCAGCGGAACAGTCCAGTGAGGTTATTAACTACCCCTCAGGTCCTAATAGACAATCCGTTAGTTAATTAAATGGTTAATCCCCCGTGACATATTAACTTACGAAAGTTAGTGGTTGCCCGAGCGCCCCCGGTATTTCCCCCACAGCAGTCTTTCTCACACTGAGGGACCGTTAGAAGTCGGAAGAATTTGGGGTTGCCATCAACCGACAGATTACGATCTAACTTGCCTAACTTACTGAGCTCCATATGACGCAAATCGTGTCATAAACTTATTATTGAGCTATTTCACTAAGTTCATATGACGCGATCGCGTCATATGATACTTTTGGGCGAAACCGCCATATAACGCGATCGCGTCATATGTGACGGAGAGGGTTAATATGGGCCAGTGATATTTTGTCACAGGTAAGCAGTTCAGATAAAAACGAAAAGACCATCAAGGTGTTTTCATATACAAAGGAGTACAAAGGAAATCAAGCAACAACAGATCTAGTGACCCTTCTAGGTTGCTTGTCCTCCAAAACACTGAGGATCAAGTGTCCAAACAGTGGTTTAGAGTGGGTAAGGGAACATTGGAAAGGGAATTACTGCCCTGGAACTAATGTCCGTGGCAGGATTAGGAAGTTAGTAGGGGACAGAGGGGTTAGTAACTGAGGGGGGGATAAAATAAAGTTATTCATTTACAAACGCAGTCAGTCGCGGGTTTGATGCGAGATATTTGTCTAGGCGGAGTTTAAATGAATCAACGGTGATGCAGTCTATAACGTTTAGGGGAAGCCCATTCCACAAGTTGACAACTCGATTGAAGAAGAAATTCTTAGATTCGTGTGAGTTAAAAGATTTACCAATAATTTTGCAACCGTTTCCCCGCGTGTAATTAGATTGGTCGATAGTGAAGTACTTACTACAGTTCATATTGTCGATGCCTTTGATGATTTTGAACACTTGAATTAAGTCACCTCTTAATCTGCGCTGGGTTAAAGGAAATAGATTTAATTCTCTAACACGCTCTTCGTATGGTTTGTTCTTTAGGCTAGGTATCATTTTGGTAACTCTACGTTGAACTTGTTCTAGCTTGTTTATATCTTTTCGGTAATAAGGGCACCAGGATTGAACGCAGTATTCCAGAAGAGGGCGGACTAAGGAATTGTAAAGGGTTAGGATAACTTCTTTGGATTTATGCTCAAATGACCTGCCTATAAAGCCAATTATTTTGTTTGCCTTCTTAACAACTTTTGAACATTGTTGACTCGGTTTTAGGTTACTCGATATTGTTACTCCCAGATCGGTTTCTCTGTTTACATTCTTAAGCTGAGTGCCATTCATCGAATAGTTTGCTTTCTCATTTAGGTATCCGATATGTAGTACTTTACATTTATCCGCATTGAAACTCATTTGCCAAATTTGGGCCCAACATGACAATTTATCTAGATTGTGTTGCATATCGTCAACTTGTTCTTTTGAGAGTACGCTATTTGCAATTTTTGTATCGTCAGCAAATTTTGAGATTGTACAGGTGAGACCCTCATCTATGTCGTTGATGTAAATTAGAAAGAGAATTGGTCCTAGTACCGATCCCTGGGGTACCCCGCTACTTACATTGGTCCATTTAGATGCCTTACCGTTTATGACTACTCTTTGCTTTCTGTCGCTGAGCCAAATTTCTATCCATTTCAACACACCGTCTTGTATTCCATGCGCTTTTAGTTTTAGCAGTAAACGTTTGTGGGGAACTTTGTCAAAGGCCTTTTGAAAATCAAGGTATATAATATCTACAGCTTTACTCTCATCGTAGAGGTTGAGGATATCGTGGAAGAAGTCTAAGAGGTTTGTTAAACAGGAACGTTTTTTACGAAAGCCGTGTTGAGTATCTTTAAGTATGTTATTTTCCTCTAAGTGATTTACGAGTCTGTCTCGTATGACCGTTTCTAGCATTTTACATACAACTGAGGTTAAGCTAATTGGACGATAGTTACTGGGTAGGGATTTGCTGCCTTTTTTTAATATCGGTGTTACGTTGGCTAGCTTCCACTGATCGGGCATAGTTCCAGACTGCAAGGATTTATTGAATAGTAATGTCAGTGGTTTGGAGAGCTCATCCTTAACTTCCTTTAGAACTCTAGGCGAGATTTTATCAGGTCCAGGCGTTTTATTTACCTTGAGTTTATCTAAACAATTCAATACTTCTCTCTCTGTAACGGTGATATTGCTTAGAACATCTGAATTATCAATCTGAATCGGCGATGGTGTAGGGATGTCACTGAGGTCTTCTGTTGTAAAAACTGATGCAAAGAAGGTATTGAGGGCATTACTCATTTGTACTTCGTCTTTGGTGTATTCTCCATTTTCATCGACTAACGGTCCAACAGTTGAAGTAACTACTTTTTTCTTTCTGATATAACTATAGAATTCTTTCGGGTTTGTTTTACTTTGATTCGCAATATGTAACTCTAAGGTGTTTTTACTTTGCTTAATTAACTTTTTGGCTTTGCGTCGTAGCTCTACAAATTTCAGCCGTTCTTCGTCATTTTGTGAAGATTTTAATCTATCATTAGCAAAATTTTTAGCAAGCAGGCAGTTTGAAATATCTTTATTCCACCATTTGGGCTTATTATTATGGCCTGGACGCCGTATTTTCGATAGTATGCAGTCTTGCACTATATAAGTATACAAGTACAGTGGAAGGTTAGAGTAGCGGTTGGTCTACAGCTAATTTTCCGGCGTACTTGGGGTGTTTATGATGAGTTAACCTCTCGGTTTATCCTTATGAGCATTGATTCCTGGAAATTTTCTATTTCCAGATCACAGCACATCAGTAGCGGCACAGGTCGACAGGGTGAAGGGGTCGATCCCGGCATTTTTTTTTTTTTAGCTCCATCATGCCTCTAGTCAATCTTTGTGCTACACCCACTTGCTTTCTTATTCCAGTTTTTGCACATAATCTCTGCGTGAAGTGTGTTAAGTGCCTCGATAGGTCACGGGGCCTCTGGGTATCTAAGAAGTGTTCAATTTGCTCTGAACTACGTTCTGCACTATTTAGTAAGAGAGATCATTCATGCCTGGTGGCACTGAAAGAAAATAAGAAAATTTGTAATGCCTATTCTAAAGATATTGCCCATAAGGCTTTACATTGCGACGATGAAGCTCTCTGGGAGCACCTAGTAATAAAGTCACCTGTTCTTAAATCCACACTTTCTAAGTCAACTCCTAAGTCTAAAGCTAAGGCCAAATTTATTTCAAAAGAGTTAGCGAGTAGCAGTGATAGTGACTCAAATAAGGCAACCCCCCCCGGCCGCCACAAGAGGGTGCGTTCTCCTTCACCACGGGACCACTCTAGGTCCAGGTCAAGGTCGCCTCTCAAGCAGTCCAGGCAGTCTTCAGTGGAGACATCTAGGTCTCACAAGAGGCATAAGGATGACGCGGCGGCGTCAAGCCACAGAAAATCTGATACGGGTCATAAAAGTTCCCGCACGGAGGAGACGCAGTCGCGGCACCGGCTAACACCGGAGTCGCAGCCACCGCCCTCCGCCTCTACCTCCATATTGTCTAACGTCTAATCTGGCAGTTCCGAGGTAGGGACGGAGGGATCTGAGTCGACTCCCAGGGATGAATCTGGGGAGTTTTTTAGGGGACAAAATGATGTACAGTTTGCCATTCCAAATTGAGCTTTAACTTGCCAGTGAGTAGGCCTCCAGTAGTTTCTCAAAGGGTGTTAGCAGAACAATACCGTGGCTACACGGCTTGTAGACACCAAGACTATGATGGTTCTCAGCTGAGTCCAGTGATACCAGATTCCCAAAATCCTGTTGAACAGGTGCGCAGTGTATGGAGACAGTCTGAACCCTCAAATGTGGAACCCATTGTTCATTTTTAGGATAATGTTAGAGAAAGTGCTAATTTAGAGACCATCCCTTCATCGGTCCCTGACTTAGTGTGGCCAGTGAATGGCCAGGTGTCTGAACCCCGGCTCCCACTGGAAGTAATGGAAGTGCCAGATGAGCCGGAGGACGTTGAACTGTCCTCGGCGCAGCCAAGACACACCGAGGAAGGGACAGAAGTGGAATCAGAATCTTCAAAGGGGTCCCACAGTAAATGTATAACAGCTGATGATCTTGATTATATTTTACACAGGGTAATGCGCCAATACAATGTTCCTAAACAATCTCAGGAGACTCCCACAGCTACGCCGGGAGCTCCCCCGATAGGTTCAGTTGTGCGGCCACTAGAGCCAGCCAAAGTTGTGTCACCTAATTTGTCACTTCCCCCTATTAACGTAAATCATGCGACCACCTCGGCAAGTGGCATTGCAGTGCCCACCTCCTTAACAACTACCAATGTTCGTGTCATCACGGATATTAATCCCCCTCCTCTTGATAAACTTCCCCATAGGAGAGGCACTATGCACTAGGCACTTTAAATTGAGGAATAAAAATTACACACTATTTTCACAATTTATACTAAGTCGCCAAATAGCCCAGTCCCTCACGAGGACCATAGCCGCTATTTCTGATCAGGATGTTAGGAAGGCCACCGATTTATCCCGGCGGATTCTATTACAGAATTTCATTCAGTCTTTGGGGGACATACGAATAGCCTTGTTGGAGGCTGTGCGTGCACGTCAGGACCTGAGAGTGAATATGGTTAAGAATTTGCCGGACGATGTTAGTCGCCGGGTAACCCTTTCACCTGTGTTAACTTCTTCTGTACTTAACCCTGAGACTTGGAAGGCAGTGTACAATATGGTTGACAGCTTGCACCCTAGTACTTCCCAGGCTAGGAAGGAGCACTTTAAGAAACCGTACTCCAAGCCTAAGAGTGGAGGTAAGTCACAACCGGTTCCATGTCATCTCAACCAGTAGACCATTTCAACCAGTAGCTCTCAACCAGTGCCAAATTAACCCAGACCAACCACACCAGTGCCAAAATATAGTACTAACCTAACCTAACCTAACCTAACCTAACCTAACCGTATTGGTTGATTTGGTACTGGTTGAAATGGTCTACTGGTTGAGTTCACCGGTCACCTTGTCCTTGTGCTCCGCACAAGCCGAAACAGGTTAAGCAAACAGGCAAGTGGTATAATAAGAATAAGTCACAACACAAGTCAGGTCATGGATCGGCATCTGCCAAAGCCAGTCAGCCGTCTAACCCTACCCCTCCACCATAAAAAAACTAATCATTCAAACTCTCTCTCTCCCGGGGCCTATCGAGGGCGAGTTGGATCCGAGGGTAGTTCCACCGGACAGACCCAGTCAGGTAACTGGGTAATTTCGGACGTGTCACCGGGCCTGGACCCGGCAAACTTGGGCAAGGACAGTGGTACGCAACGGCATCACCTGGCGGTGGCTCCGATGACCTCGTTTACGTCAAACTCTAGAAGTCAATCATGTTTCTTTAGAGGTGGAGTCACTAGTCCAGGAAATGATCACCAAGCATATCATTGTCCCGGTCAGTCCAACTTGCCCTGTTTTCACGTCAAGACTTTTTTCTCGTACCAAAGAGGGACAGTGTTCAGATGAGACCGGTAGTAGACCTATCTTGATTGAACACACACATTCACAATACACCCTTCAGGATGCTCACTGTGAATCACATCAGGCTAACACTTCCGCCTCAAAGTTAGATGTGATCGTTAGACCTGACAGACGCCTATTGGCATGTCCCGGTCAACAAAAGGTTTACAAAAATATCTCGCCTTGAGGTCAGAGAATGCCATTCGGGTTGAACCTTGCACCGAGAATATTCACAAAATTAGTCCGGCAGGCCCTCATGCCAATGTTAAATCAGGGGATCAAGGTGTTGTGGTACCTAGACGACTGGCTGGTAGTGGCGGAGAGTGTATGCAAAATCCATGTCAATCACATTATCAATCATGTACAATCCCTAGGGTTCAAGGTCAACTTGGCAAAGTCTCATCTTGTTCCCACATGGGTAATTCAGTGGATAGGGCTGGTCTGGGACACAGCCAATCTTATTCTCAGTCAGAGTGTGGACAACCGCAACAGATTTCGAAAGAAATTGTTTATGTTTCTCCACAGTCTTAACACCACGAGGAGGACATGGGAATCCCTGGTCGGCTCTTTTAAATTGGATTCATCTAACTGTAAAGTTGGGCCAGTTGAAAGCAAAGAGATTAATCTTGGAAGGCAACCAATATTTCCCGCTATTGCCTGCGGGAAAATTGTGGAAAATTCCTCCATTAATTCACAACTTACTGTCGGTCTGGGCGAGGAGAGAATTATTGCACTCAATAATGACATGGACTTCTCCCCCACCTACGGTATGGGTAGACACAGACGCTTCAGGGACAATAGGCTGGGGTTATCAGTCGAGCCTAGGCCATCAGGGTCAAGGTCTTTGGTCCCAAACCAAGAATTTTCATATCAACGAGCAAGAGCTCCTAGTCCCTTTGTTTTTCCTTCAAACTCACGGCTCCTCCTTGCGGGGGAAATCAGTAGCTTTTCGAATGGACAATTTAAATGCGGTGTCCTGCATTCAAAAGCAAGGGTCAACGAGGTCTCGGAAGTTGCTAGAGTTGTCAGAAGATATTTTTGTTCTGGCCGAAGAGTTGAACATTCATCTCCATGCATCATACCTTCCAGGCGTAGCAAACGTCTGGGCGGACACCTTGTCCCGGCGACAGAGCACCAAAGTACAATGGGTAATCAAGCAAAACATCTTCAACCAGATGATTGCAGAGCCATACCGTCCACAATTGGATCTATTCGCATCCGAGGAGAACCACAGGCTTCCTCTCTACCTAACCCGACGAGAAATGACTTCGGCGGAGGGTCCAGACGCATTGTTGGAGGACTGGAACAGGTGGAATTCCATGTATCTTTTTCCGCCTCCCGACGCTTCACTCATGTGTCAGGTAGTTCACAAACTACGGGGTTACCGGGGCTTAGTCTCGATGATCGCGCCTCTATGGCCGGCTTAGGTGTGGTACCACCAGTTGAAAATGAGGTGCGAGAACCCGGTGTCGCTCCCGATCTCGTACTTCCACTTGGAGACAATTGGCAACCTAGAGTCCTCGCTGACTTTTACCTTTTGGACATTCATAATGCCAAATGGTTAACTCCGTATGGAGAGAGTTTTACTAATAAATTCATTAATCAGTATACTATGTCTACCAGGAGACAATATAAATCGCATTGGAAGTCTTTCACAACCTGGATAGTAGAAACGGCACAAACTGATGCATCAGTAGCTTTGGTTTTCAAGTACTTAGACTATTTGTTTGAACAAAAACGCCTTTCTGTAGTTACACTGAAGAATCATCTGTCTGCTATTAGAACCCCCTTTTATGACCTAACAGGTCTATCCATACTGCAGGCAGAGGAGAAAGGGTTCATGAGGGCGTGTTTCAAGCTTCGCCTACCTGGTCACTTGACAAAGCTTTGTCTTTGCTTCATTCGCGCAAGTAAAATCATGCGCCGGATTTTGACTCATTATTAAAGAAGGCTGTGTTCCTTATGGCTTTGGCCACAGGTAACAGTGTGTCTGAGCTGGCGGCGATGAGCAACGAACCTAATTGCCTCAGGTTTGGGAGACTCAATGAGAATTTACAAATTGCTCCATCTCCCACGTTCGTTGCCAAGAACGAACATAGTGATCATATTTTTTCTAGTTTACAATACCGGCACTGAAACGCGGGCATACACATCATGTCTTATGCCCTGTGCAAGCTTTAATAAAGTTTATGAGGGTTTCTCAGCCCCAACAGCGGGGAGCCTTATGGGTCAATAGTACAGGTACTCGTGTCACAAGAAGAAAATTGGCTTCTTTACTCGTAGATGTAATTCGTGAAAGTAATCCTGGTGTAGTGGGATTTTTGCAAAATTACTCAATTGATGACATAGCTAACACTAAGCTTAGGTGCTTCGCATGTCTCACTCCCTAGACTGGAACAAGGCCTCAAAGGCCTCACCGTGTTCAGCGGTAGAGTGTAAAGGCTATCACCCTATGCCCGAGAGGGAATATATAAAAAACAAAAAAAAAACAAAAAAAAGTGGGCTTCTAATCATACATTCATGACACGATACCTGTCTGTGGCTTTGGATAAACCAAAATTTACCTGTGTGGTCTTACGTCAGAGGGTCTAGTTGGTCTATGTGCTACTAAAGTTAAGTTTAATCTTAATAGTGAAAAGGACGAGGGGGGGGGGGGGTTTGCTGGAGAGCTCAGGACCCCTAGATCCTCCGGCAGACTATGTGATAAGTTCACGAGCTGTGATACTTGATAAGTCGAGCTGGTTATACAGCTCAAAATTGTATTTTTATTTTTAAGATATTTATCATAGTTGCAACTATAGAAAATTAAGCATAAATTTTACAAAATATATGGTATGTACATATTAATGTTAAAGACATAAGATATAATCAAATTATTTATTTGTGCCTTTACAATGTTGGACATGAATAAAAGAATGTTCTTGGAAAACAAATGTTATTGAATCTCAATGTGATATTCTTTAACAGATGTACCTGTATGGTTACTTTAAACAGATCTTCTTCGAAGTAACGCACTGCTTTCTTTCCAATTTTGTCTATATTATTGTATGTAAACAATTAAGACTTCAGTTTGTTATATGGATCTTTTTCTCTACCTATGGTATTTTGTTAGTGGTTTTGATATTGTCACGAATGTCCCCCTCCAGTCTTGAGATATCAGGCATATCGTCAATGATGGAGGGGCCACTAATAAATTATAGGTTTGAGTCCCGGAGGGTAGAATGAAAACCTAATATTTAGTATTGGCCCCAAAATCATTGACGATGTAGGGCTCTCCCTTCCATCCCCTTCCCATTCGTTTATGTCTTGAGTTTAACCTTGATATATCATTGAAGGTGGAATGGAGGCGCTCGATTCAGCGTCTCGGGTAGAATCCACATAAGACATCCACGAGTTGGAAAGCCTTAATATAACAAATTTTAAGTTAATGTTTATTTTTTATTTTTTACGAAGTTTTTACGTAGTAAGACGATTCCATAAGAGAATTAGCGTTACACTTATGATGTAGTACTCTTTCCCCTGCGGCGGGTGTTTCAAACAAGCTGACCGCGGGTGCTTGAAAAGGGACTATTATACTAATAGGCATATCGTCAATGATTTCGGGGCCACTACTAAATATTAGGTTTTCATTCTTTCCTCCGGGACTCAAACCTATATTATGCTATGTTAATTGGCAAAAAAGAGATGGGAAGTAGTTTGGTATCAGGCGGTCACTCATCCAACAACTGGCCAGACCCTTAGTGAGCAAGATCCTACTAATCTGCTCTCTCATTGGCCGAAGCAAGCTGGAAATGAGATAAGAAGTAGTCTGGTATCAGGCGGTAATTACTCATCTAGCAGCTCACCAGACCCTCAACGAGCAAGAATCAAGGAATCTGCTCTGTTATTGGTTGAGGCAAGCTGTGTACAGGCACGGCATGACATGAATATAGGAAAGGTAAGATATGCAATCAAATATACCCCAGAATACCACCATGCCATTGTCGATTTTATACTCCAGGTACGACAAGGTTAACACGAAAGAGTCAGCCCGGTGACTCAGCGACTCATGAGCAATCCAGATGGCTAGACAGGTTCTCATTCTTGTGTGTGTGTTGGCAGCACTTAAGCCACCAACTGTTTTCCTGTAATCATTGTTGCCACAATGAAAGCAGGTACTAATTTTCGTCTGAGTGAGATGGAACTGCATAGAGATTGGAGCTTGTTCAACACTCTATGGGCTACCTGGACCTTGGAAGCTAGCCAGGGAAATTTCACCCACCCATGTGGCAAAATCTGGTGTTCAGGATAGTCACCCATCCATCTGCTGCCAGACTCCTTGTAGCTTAACCTTGCTGTTCAAAACTAGTGTTACAAACCACTTGGGCTGGGTTGCCACAGCTGTGCCTCCCGTGCTTTTATGTGCGATCCCGGACATTGCACTGCTAGTTGATTGACTGCCACAGTACTGGTGCTCTCGCTATGCGGTTTACTAGTCTGCCATTGTATTACTGTCTTTCCCTGTGTTACCACACTATTTTCATGATAATAATATCCGGGTAGGGCAGTTCTCTGTGAATTTTCATAACGGGGAAGCTGCCCATTATTATATTATCTTAAGTTGAAGCTTCCCAAGCAATGATTACTTAGGCTCCAGGTGTGCAATGCCATATTGGTTGAAGGGATTACCAGGATTGGGAGCAACCGACCAATCAGAGTGCGGCAGAGGTGCACTCAAAGCTCCCTCGGTGAGCAACTCGCTGATTAGTCAATTCCTGCAGAACTCTTGGTGCCTGTATCTCTTCCTGCTTTACTCCCATAGTCACTATGAACATTTTCCGCAAGGAAGATATATCTTAATACTGTTTTTACGCTCGAATCATACAAGCAACTTTAGTAGGAAAATGTATCTAATACTTGGTATCGCTACATGTTACATTATTTTGAAGATATTTGTACTATTCAATCTTGTCTTACATAAGATTATTTCATGCTAAGAAGTACTAAGTGTATAATACCGCAAAACGTAGACACAAATGTACAGATACTTTGTATACTTAACCCTATCTGGTACGAACTGGGCCCTTTTAGATCTTCCCAGTTTGACTCCATTAGTTTGAAGATTTGAAGATAAAACCTCATACGTTTGGCAATTATATACATTATACATTACACCCTATTGGACGACCAATAGCAAGCCTGCAATCTAAGAAAAATCAGGCTTCGCAGGGACATTTTCCATTAGCAAGTGTACATTTTGTACTTGAATGGGATCTAGGGGATTGTTGTTGTTTTATAATAATAATAATAATAATAATAATAACCACAAACGTTAAAAAATGGCATCATAGACTTGGAGGACGTTCGCCGGTAAAGCGCTCACGTATCTTGGGTTTAATGTATTAACATTATCTGCTGCCAGGCCAGGATTCTAGGACCCTCCCTGTCTCACTCCATTTCTTTCGAGATTGTAAGACGTTACACATCATTAGCTTGGCAGCTATAATAAGTTTCATCCCATTCAGGCGTCTATTCCTTCTGGAAATGCGATAGCGAGCTTGAAGCCTAGGAAATTCCAGCCTTCGAGCCGGACATTTTGCTACCGATAAATGTACATATTTAATTTGAAGGCGATCTGAGGGGCGTTATATTTTAGTTTGAAGGGGGTCTGGGGAGCCTTTTCTCTTAGTTTATGGGACAAACAACAAATATATTGTTTTAGTATGGAAAACACAATCAAATCTATCAATAATAAATATACGACATATCATAATAACCCCCAAGATGTCGCACCAGATAGTGTTAAACTTAAATCACACAGACAGTTATATGTGCAGATATATTGTAATCACAGAAGTAAAGTAAACCAAATATGATGGAATTTGTATCTAGCAGTTCATCACTTTCAATAGTCATAATAGAATAAGATTCAATAACACAGTCATCAATATATTTTCTTTATACTAGTTCAGCTGACGGCAAATTTAATCCTATAGCAACTGATGCCTCGATATTTAATGGACAAATTAAAATACTATCTCTGTCTTATTATTACCAAGTTTTCATAATTAACAACATACTTCATGACAAAATCGTCGCTATACCTAAGTAATCATGAGGGAGACATGGCCATTTACCGCCAGTTGATAACACAAAACAAACCCGTACTATAGTCATACTGTAATATATCTAGAACCAATAACACATAATTCTCAATAATATAAACACACTCGTAGCGAAAACTAAACTCCGATAAAAATCCTCCCACAAATGTTCATGTGAAGCCTGCTTTAAATGTTACCAGTGACGTCACGTCAATCGGCCTTAAATGGTAGCACACAATGCAGTTGTGCAATGGATTTATATCGGATTCTGGCGTTATGTACAACACAAAATTTGTTTATCCTCATATATACTTCACAAGCTTCCTGTTCTTTTACTTTACTTTGAATATTCAAATCCAAGAGCTAGGTTGCAATAACATCTCCCCCTTCATAATGATAAAGGTGAAACCCATTTGATAAAAGGTATCCTGACCAGGACTCGAACTCACTTACTCCAGGTATGTTTGGGAGAGTTGGGCACTGTAACCACTCGGCCATGAGCGGATGGCCGAGTGGTTACGGTGCCCAACTCTCCCAAACATACTTGGAATGAGTGGGTTCGAATCCTGTCTCAACCTGTCTGACATTATCATTAGCCATTTAATAAGAGTTTATATTTACAGCACGTTTGTTTGACTGTGACTCCGAGGATGTCTGCCGGTAAAAGTGCTTATGTGAATTGGTCTTTAAGGTGGCGTCACATCATTACTTTTAGGACCGGATGCAAAGGAGTAGAACATGTTCAATTAATAAGTGCATTATCTGAAGAATCAAACATAACTTTGATCTATATTTTTTATTTTCCATTTCGTATTCCTGTAAATTCCCAATCAATATGAGAATAAAGACCATAAATCCATTAAGATATTAAAATAACTAATGGCGAATTTCAGACTCCAATACAATACCGGGGTACAAGTTGTCATGTGACCCGCGCTATATCCTCCCATCGATGTGAATTAACCCCTTCTGTACCGCAACATCTGTATGCCTTTATTTTGGCTACTATTAGACGATTTTATTCAGTTTAATAAGAGCCCCCAGCAATTAACAGGCTTCGAACTATTAATTTAATCCTTTTTTCTACCACAGATTCTTCTTTTACTGCCAAAATCATCTACAGTAATTATAGCTAGAACAAAAATAAAATAGACGTCACCGGTACATAAGGGGTTAAGAGCGAGTGCGGTAACCCCGGAACGGTAGCCGGCGATTTGAACCATTTCCTGCGCGTTTTGCGGAAACCAGCTGAGCAGATCAATATCACGCACTGTTTACTCTCAACATTGGTAATAGCGGAAAGGCGGGTTTAAGTAGAACAACTTGACATTAACTTTGCCTAGTACATAATGGATCCCGTGTGAGGGTGAGGCAGTGGGGTACAACAAAGAGAATAGCTGAGAGAGAGAGAGAGAGAGAGAGAGAGAGAGAGAGAGAGAGAGAGAGAGAGAGAGAGAGAGAGAGAGAGAGAGGGAGAGAGAGAATAATCAAATGTAGCAGGAAAATATTAGATAATATGAACATGAGGAAACAAATGGTCATATTTTACTAAACACTAAACATGTTTTTCTTTCGACAATCCAAAATGGTCATACCCTAAAATTATGCTAAACGATCTTTATTGACTTCTTAAATAATTAACTAATTTATATATGTATTGGTATATTAATGAATAAATTAACTTTGTATTATATTATTATTATTATTATTATTATTATTATTAAGCGAGAGATTGACTAAGAGGGTGTACGAGAACGAGGTGGAAGGACAGAGAGGTAGAGGTGCACCGAGGGAGAGGTGGAAGGATGGAGTGAGGAAGTATATGAATGAAGGCGGTGCTGGTTGGGAGGAGGGGCGTCGACTGACTGGGGACAGGTGCATGGGGGCGGTTCGTTCGTGGCAACCCTTCGGGGATCACGGCGTCAGGCAATAGATAGATAGATAGATTATTATTATTATTATTATTGTTTATATTTTATTATTATTTTTTTTTTTTTTTTTTTTTTTTAAGTATGCTTTCTTTGGGCATATTGGGTGCTATGCAGATTACATCGTCAGTTGTCATTACCATTTGTTTGCTATTCTGGTAATTTATAATTGCCTGTAATGCATATATAATGTAAATAGTTGTTGTGAATACGCTTCTTCGTTGATTTGAATTATATAAACTGTTTTAGCTTACTGGTTGTTGGTCAGTATTATGCAAAAGTTCCAGACTTGAAGATTTATAGACATTCAGAATACTGTATTATTCCATTATTTGTCAGCTTATTTAATATTGGTCCTATTACTGTATAATTAATACACAAATGTTTAAAAGAGGGCATCACATTCAATCCCGAAAATATGCATATACATTCTAACTTCAAATCAGTATACGAAATTTAAATTAAAGTTAGACAGAGATAACACAGAAACATTCAACAACTGTATGTGCATGCAACATTACTTAAAGGCATACAGGTTGTATTGAAGAACCTTTCAGCCTTGGCGACACGATAATGTCACATTTCAACAGTAATCAGTTAATTATATTTCAAAGTGCAAAATATTTTTAACATCTGTCATTTATATATATATATATATATATATATATATATATATATATATATATATATATACTGTATATATATGTATATATATGTATATATATATATATACAGTATATGTATATATATATATAAATATATATTTTCAAAAGGAAAAGGGTAGCCAAAACAAGGAAGATCCCCATCTTCATATTTATTGCAATATTTCGGACTCTGCGTCCATCATCAGGTCAGTACACGATCCTATAAAATGAAATTACCATACATAAAATTTCGTAAATAGAGGGACCCGTAAAATAGTTTAAATACAAAGTAAATAAGGGTATAAAATACCTAAATGAAATTAATTCGTTAACAAACACCAGTACCGCATGAATAAAAGGAAAACTAATGCGATATGACTAAATAATAAAGACCAATCCCTACCCACCTAGATCCAACCCCAAGCCCACCTCGAGTACAACTGAAGACCATTATTTGATCATTTAACACTAACACCGACAACCCCAAAGACACAAAACAAAAGAACATCTGAAAATTATATATTCTGACTGGGCGTACAATGTGAAAAACTCGTAATTAATTTGAAATTAAACAAAACAAATATGAAACAATTAAAACTAAACTATTTGAAAACTGACTAAACAATTGAATCAGTTCATAGTATTTAGTTCCGGCTTGAGTTGTTGAATTAATATCTTTTCCCCTAAACAAATATCTTGTTCATTATTGAATTTACCTATTATTTCAAAATCATTCTCTGAGAAAAGATGGTCATTCTCATGTGAATGATTTCTTATGGCCGAAAAAGGCATTTTATTTAGATATTGACCCGTTTAGAAATATTTTAAGTACTTTATTAAATACATTTATAGTATAATTAATTGTTGGATATAAAATACTGCTTCAAAAACTTGAATTCTAGATGCATAACATTAAAATTAGAACACACATTGTAGGCACGATTTAAAAGTGTTTTAATAGAGTTTATTTTGAAAATATCTGGGCAGAAACTAAGCCAATTGAGACCTACACCAGTAAAGGTTCGTTTCCTAAAAACATCAGTGATCAATCCGTTCCCGGTTTTGGTTATTTTAACATCCAGAAAAGCTAATGTATTGCTATCTTCAACCTCCTTTGTGAAATTAATATTGGGATGTTGTTTATTCAAATACTCCAAAAACAAATGTATATCCTCATTTCTATTGAAAATAAAAAAAACAGTCATCTACATATCGTTTATAAAAAAAGGGTTTGAAATATTTAGGACAATTATTGAGCCAAATTGCTTCATTGTGGCACAAAAAGGTATCTGCTAAACTAGGTGCAAGGCAAGATCCCATCGCACAACCATCGATTTGATTATACATTATTTTATTGAACAAAAATAATTATTCAGACGTAGCAAATTTGAGTAGATTATTAACAGTTTTCCTATCAAGTCCGTAAAATTATTGTGGATTAGTTTGACTGAGAATGATATCTATGGTTTCTTGTAGTGGTACATTGGTATATAAAGAAACTACATCAAAGCTGGCCATGACAAATTCAGGGGGTAGAGTTAGTGACAGTAATTCGTCTACAAATGTCTTAGAATTTTCTACAGTATAGTATATTAATGACCATCTTTTCTCAGAGAATGATTTTGAAATAATAGGTAAATTCAATAATGAACAAGATAGTTTTTTAGGGGAAAATATATTAATTCAACAACTCAAGCCGGAACTAAATACTATGAACTGATTCAATTGTTTAGTCAGTTTTCAAATGTTTCATATTTGTTTTGTTTAATTTCAAATTCATTAGGAGTTTTTCACATTGTACGCCCAGTCAGAATATATAATTTTCAGATGCTCTTTTGTTTTGTGTCTTTGGGGTTGTCGGTGTTAGTGTTAAATGATCAAATAATGGTCTTCAGTTGTACTCGAGGTGGGCTTGGGGTTGGATCTAGGTGGGTAGGGATTGGTCTTTATTATTTAGTCATATCGCATTAGTTTTCCTTTTATTCATGCGGTACTGGTGTTTGTTAACGAATTAATTTCATTTAGGTTTATTTACTTTGTATTTAAACTATTTTACGGGTCCTTCTATTTACGAAATTTTATGTATGGTAATTTCATTTTATAGGATCGTGTACTGACCTGATGATGGACGCAGAGTCCGAAATATTGCAATAAATATGAAGATAGGGATCTTCCTTGTTTTGGCTACCCTTTTCCTTTTGAAAATACGATATCCTGGAGGACAACTCACTGATATCATCATTAACAATATATATATATATATATATATATATACCGTATATATATATATATATATATATATATATATACTGTATATATATATATATATATACGGTTATGCTATAAAAATGGGCTTTTGTTTTTCTCTTGCATGTAGAGGCGATTTGTGTGGGTTAAAACAGATCGATAGTACATGTTTTGGCCTCGCGGCTTGCCCAAAATGGCACTCATAGGTAGAGTCCTGGAACATTAGTTATTATCTTATTCTTACTTCTGAGGGGGTTAGGGTGGTTACAGGAAGTCTTCACTTGCAGGTACCAAGTGGAAACTAAGGTGGGTTTTATATTATTGTGTAGGTAGAAACGCTAGCTGATAATCCCCAAGAATTGATAAAGAGCATGTCAAAATATGTTATGAATTCACATTCATTGAAAGCGCCGTGGTGCTCATATATTAATTAACCACTGATAAGTGAAAACCTAATATATACTTATACAGTGTCTCTCATCAGGAAAGAATAGGAACACACAAAACTAAATTATTTAACAGTGCCAAGGGATTCACTATAAATTTGAAAGTTACTGATCTAGGTCCATACTGACTGTTAGGTATTTAGGAAAAGCTGAACAACGCAAAACTCAATCATGTCTTATGTTGCATACTAGAGATGGACCGAATATTCGTTTCGTATTCGTATGTCCGAATATTCGCTATGTTTTTCAATATTCGTATTCGTATTCGTATTCGCATTTCCATTCATAGCTATTCGCAAATATGCGAATATGTTCACGAAACCAATAGAATATATAGACAAATGTTAAATATTAAATTTTAAAGTTAACACAAACGAATAAATAACAGTGTAGATGTGCGTTGGGGCCGCTAAAGTGGAATGAAGGAGGACTGAGCAGTGTTGCTACTTAACTATATTTAATAGTACCAGATCAAACTAGTGAAAAGTACCAAATTATTTTAAAGTGGAATCACTGCCCGGTAAACGAACGTGTGCTGGACGCCTGGACCTGGACATTTGAACCGTCGCAATATTGCCATTTCAGACATATCCAATGTAATAGCATGTCACTAAAATATATTACATCATATTTCCTCACTGATTTCGTATTTAGTACCAGATATGGACTATTTTATTGGAAAATTTATAAAATGTACTTGAGAGAATCAAATGTACCAAATCTGGTACTTTAGTACCAACAAAACGGCAACACTGGGACTGAGGACTGGATACATAGACAATTGAATGGATTTAATTTTAATTATTAAATTTTATATGGTTGAACTCTTACAATATATTAAACAATAATTCATACAGTTCATTTATGATATTTAAGAAATTACACATTCACATCGTCATTAACTTCTGGTAATTAATTTCATAGTAATTTAATTAACGTTTGTTGGTAACATACAAATAATTACCAGTTCTTGAAGGATGAAATAAGGACTGAACTATTCACTATTCGTATTCGTATTCGCGAATTTTACAACAAAATATTCGTATTCGTATTCGCAAATAGTGAAAATTGATATTCGTTCCATCTCTATTGCATACTATACAGTATATAGTGTAAACATATGTAAATACTTATTGTCCAATTACATAGCACTGTAGATTATTGCCAACCTTTTCCTGAAAAAAAAAAACTTTGGTTACAACATTGACCAGTGAAGCCCTTAATCAAATGGGTATTGTTATGCACTGCTACAATAGATGAAAAATTATTGGCGTGATAACTGAATGAAAAATATAAAACAAAGTCATAAATCTGTAAAATTATATTATTTCATAGAACGCTTTTTCTGAGTTAGGTTAACTTAATCCGTTTAATAAGATGGACTTATATCTTTTTTGTCATTGTTATCGAAATTTATGTACGATTATTGATCGCATTTAATTATACATACCTAAAGTTGAATGATTTTGGAGCCTAGACTTGGAATTCATAACAGGTGTAGGTAGCTTAGATATTTGAAAATGAACACACATGAATATTAATAAATTAAGATGGAAATAGCATACACGAATGTCTCAAAATCATGATTATATCATTTTATAGGCTACATGTTGCAACATCCATTATTAAATATAGGCTACGATCAAAATCTTAGAGGCCTGACATTTGATTAATATTTTTTCACCAACCAACTTTACTTCTAAACT
Organism: Paralithodes platypus; assembly: GCA_032716605.1. Classification (NCBI taxonomy): domain Eukaryota; kingdom Metazoa; phylum Arthropoda; class Malacostraca; order Decapoda; family Lithodidae; genus Paralithodes; species Paralithodes platypus. The sequence continues at coordinate 42,553,531 of CM064519.1, forward strand.
CAATTAATGAAATCAACAAATACATGTGGCACTCCAGGGACTCGAACCTAGAATTCTCACACCGCAATGCCTAAATGCAGCTATGTCTATTCACAGAAAAAACTAAACCATAAAGTACGTATCATAGTTGACAATTCCTCTATGTATGGCTATGTTCATTATTTTCTAAAGTTGTGTCTTCTTATAATAATGAAACAAATGTATGTTGTAATTAGTTTATGAATATAAATACTATTATCATTGCTTCAAAATAATATTTTGTTTATATTCGGAATGTGTTTAGCTTCAAATGAAACGAACGCGTTAACAAATGTATATCTACACATACAAAATATAATATCAGAGTTTAGGCTAAACAGATTATTTGAACATTATCATATACTTGTCTATGCGTTTTATGTATTTAGGATTAATATGATATATTAGGAGCGCAATTGAAATACTAGATTAATTTAATTAAAAATTATAATGTAAGACTGCTCTCATAATGATTCATTAGATGGGAACTTGACTACTCTCAAGATTAATTTTAGTCTATTGTTTTCGTAAACCATCTGATTTATAAGTTGAATTCATTAAGCTCATTACGTAAAGCAAAAATATTCTCCATTATGTGTCCTGTCCATGGTAATAACATATTTAGTATAGGTTCATAAGTTTATTTATATATTTTTAAAATAGTTCTTAACACCAAATACCCCCCAATTTAAATCAATGAAAACATGTGATCCTCCCAGGATTCAAACCCAGGATATCTGATGACATTACACCATCAAGGCAGTAATTATACAAGTACAACACATGACCATGATTAATATAAATTTATCGAATATTGAAGATTATTTGTATTGTTTAAGATTATCTGCCGAACACTTAAATTTTGAAAGATCAGCTGTCGAAGAAATCACAATACAAGGAAACCATGGAGAAATTATTGACTACAAAGTTGAATACCAAGGCAAATGATTGCATTACTATCAAACTTAACTGAAAGGAAACACTGTTTTATAGCAAACATATGGTCGATTTTCGAAAAAAATACACATATTTATTATATATTTGGATTTTTGGATATATTGAATTGATGTACAGCTATTTTTGATTAACCACATATTATGAAAGCCAAAACTCAACTTAATAAAATGCAAGTACATTTCGGGGCGGAGAGGTAGACATCAACGCTTTTTTGTAGAGCCTATTTTGACAGGGTGGGCCTTGGAATACGATTGTAGCAGATCTAGTTTAATATTCCCTTATCCTCATCTGCTTTAGAATACAACTATATGAAGTTACCTTACACAATGGAATGTTAAACCATGTTATTGTGTTTGTCAAGGCTATATTACCCATTGATTAAGTTGCATTGACGGTTAGTTCTTCGAGATAGAGTAGCTTATTTTGTGTCCTAACATTCATATCATACATACCGAGATTTCTAATGCGAGCAGAACATTCCAACTTAGACTACTCTTCCTCTCATTGTATCGCATATTTTAATGAAATTATTGTTGATTCATGAAATAGGCCAACTCGATTTATTATTATAATATTGATACGATATTGGTAAAACTATTGTAACTATTCCGTAAAAATAGTGAGTAACTACTTTCACAAACCGAAGAAAATAATGACATCGTTATTTTCACCATCCGGTGAAAATAACTGTTGACAAATAACAACCCGTTTATTTCGAGCCGACAGCAGTTAGGCTGAAGATTCCTAACGTATCTTATCCGACCTAGGTGATAACTGTGGCTGCTACCAGAGTATCTACGTACCACATGGGCAGGAGGCTCAGTGATACCGTGGAAACCGCACCGCCAAGTCCTAGTCTTCATAAGCAGGAGGCACTTTTGTGAGAATATCCCATGCAGGCAATAGATCCAAACCACCAGCGTCAAATTATATTTGTTAGACTGACACCATCGATATGGCAAAAACCTTCCCTACATACTTTTATGTTAGTTCTCATTCGCCAGTAATTTATTCCCTCCTGTCTGTTTTCCCCGTATTTATCCCGCTCTGTCTCCCCTCCTCTCTTTCTTTATTAGGCTGGTTGTGTATCGGAGGCGTGGATGTTGTAATTTAGTGTACTGCATGGGTATATGGGTTTATGTGTGTGTGTGAGAGAGAGAGAGAGAGAGAGAGAGAGAGAGAGAGAGAGAGAGAGAGAGAGAGAGAGAGAGAGAGAGAGAGAGAGAATTCTATAGTTGTTATATCCACTGACAAAGTGCTCCAGGTCACTCAACTGGTTTCCAACCTATGTTTGATACTAGGTCTCCTCCTAATTTTGTTACTAGGGGTAATTCTATGTTCGATGCTAGAATAGCGAGTTATGCAATTTACCAGGGCAGCCTTTCGTTCCTAAGAATCACCTTTACAGTCTACAGTGCCTTCTGTTAGGAGTGTTTCGGTATCTCCTCGAGATTGCAGTCCGTTACCTTTCCCCCTTCGAGTCCCAGGACAAAGAAGAAAGAAGACCCCTGGCCCCTGCACGCAGAGAGAAGCCCGTCCGAGAAACCACTCCACCTCACCGAAATAACAGAAGTTGTTTCCCCGCCCCTGAGACCAAGGAAAATCTATCGTGTTTGAATAAGTATAAATTTGGCTAATTTTTTGCAGAGTCCCTAATTTGTAAACGCATACAAACCTATCAGGTAACACAACACATTACTATGTTTGCCTAAATATGTTACATCCTACATGTACCACAATCGGACCCTTCCTGTGCCGACGTCGTTGAGAATAATTCCAACACCCAAGAAACAAAAATGTATATTAATTCATGATAATTATTCCCAAGAAAAAAAACATGTCTAAGAGGACAGACCGTGCTAAAAAAAAAATATAGAAGATAGCCAAGAATGGTTCCATGTCATCTCAACCAGTAGACCATTTCAACCAGTAGCTCTCAAGCAGTGCCAAATTAACCCAGACCAACCAAACCAGTGCCAAAATATAGTACTAACCTAACCTAACCTAACCTAACCGTATTGGTTGATTTGGTACTGGTTGAGAGCTATTAGTTGAAATGGTCTACTGGTTGAGTTGACCAGTCACCGCCAAGAATATAGCCAAAGCCGGGACGAAAGAGAAAACTGCAAAGAACTAGAGATAAATATAAAGTGTGCATTTATCTAAGGAGTGCGATCTTAATAATAGTAGTAAATCTGTCTAATACGCAAATTACCGTTTCCTTCTGAAGTAATCTATCAGGGTTATTATTTAGTAAATAATCATAAGCATACAAATAATCTATTCGTCCACGTGTTGTATGCTTTCCATAATATTTAGGCTCAGCACGTGTTAGAGTAAACTTGATCAGTCGTTGCCACAGACCACGTGTAGACTCTACTGTAGGTATATCTCACCACCCATTTATGGTATTTTGTTGCTTGTATATCATTATGTATTTGGTGTTGTATGTGATATTCTTGTGTTATTCCCTCCTGTGAATAAAAGACTGTTTTGTACTGCTAGTATAACTTGATTTCCTTGTGTGTATTCGTAATTGTATACAATCGACGAATATGCGATGATTCTCCTGTTGTCTTTTAATATCACTTGCAACATCATCCTGTGTTGTGTATGAATAACAGGAGTTAAATATATCCATTTGAAGGAATATTGAGTGTTCTCATTACGTTAATGTATCCCCAACACAATTATCAGTTTGAAGGAATATTGAGTGTTCTCATTACGTTAATGTATCCCCAACACAATTATCAGTTTGAAGGAATATTGAGTGTTCTCATTACGTTAATGTATCCCCAACACAATTATCAGTGTTCTCATTACGTTAATGTATCCCCAACACAATTATCAGTGTTTTCATTACGTTAATGTATCCCCAACACAATTATCAGTGTTCTCATTACGTTAATGTATCCCCAACACAATTATCAGTTTCCCTTTTATCATGAGCAGTGTCATCGGTGACATATTTATTGGCATACCTATTCTGCGACCACTACCATCACAATTTAACTAAAACCATTACAACCATTACAACACCAAAGCCCTCTCAATTACCACTCAATAGTCCTCATTGGGTGTAATCACACCCAACAGTCATAATCAAAATCTACAACTTAATTTTAAGGTAGGTTTTTCCCAGGCAATTTTTGACCACCGCATTATTCTAGCAATGTTTGGAGACAATTTTGCACTGGTAGTTAACACTAATTTAAAGGTAGATTATTATAGGTCACATAATTCTTATAACATTATATTTTGTAGCTTTCTGATCAGAGTTGAGGATAAACATTCCAGGAAAAAGCGTCAGTATAACTGCACCAGTAACACCACACTGACATCTGTCTCCACTTGCATGACCGCTAAGATAATCATCACTTACCACTAGCACCATAATCACCATCATCACCAATCTCCTTCTAACTACAACCACCATGTTAGCAACACCATCAGTATCATGGTCAACAGTGTCACCAGCATCACTCCGACGCCCATTACCAGTTCTACAAAAGAAAAACAAACAATATTATCTCCTTCATCTGACATCATTATCGAAATCCCCACAATTGCCAATGTTACTCGATAACCACCATATCCACCGCTAAGACAAACATCGAAACCATTATTGGCATCCCCATTACCACCATAACCAGCCCCATCCAAAGTATCATTGTCGCCACTCCCTCTGTCATCACCATTATTCAATCACACAAGTCACCACTACCACAACCAGGACTAACACCCCATCACTATAGGTCCAAAAGTCAATATCACCATCGACGTTGTCATCAGTATAACAGCCACTACTGACATTATCTTAACCATTGTCAACGTCACCACCACAATCCCCAATGCCACCATCAATACCAATCATCGAAACCATCACGAACACTGCTACCACCAAAACCACCAATGTTATCACCACCACAACCACTTTCAACTGGGCACCCAACCATTGCCACGACCACTGTCGCGAGCACTGTCACCACCCTCGTAACGAGCGCTGGCATAATTACCACCCTCACTAACACTGTCATCACGTAACCGAAACCACTACCACAACCCCCAATACAACAACTACCATGAACACTGCCACTACACAATGACCGCCATAACCACAACCACCCACATCACTTGTCACAATTACCACCAAAAGCAGTCACCATCGCCATAACGAGTAACTACCACCATAATCACATCCATAACCACAACCACCACGAACAGTCACAAACACAATCAAAACATCCACCACTACCATTACCATATCAACTACCACCACCACAACCACTGTCACAAGCGTCACTGCCACCACCACAACCAGTCACAAACATAATTAACACAGCCTCCACCACCAATACCATGAGAACCACCACCACCAACATCACAACCACTACCACAACCCCACCACGACCAGAACCACCACTACCGCAACCACATCCACCACCACAACCATCTAGCTTCACCTCAGTGTCCACCCTTTCCCCTATCGTCTCTTTGATGTTCTCTTTCTCTTCCCCGATCCTTTCTCTTTGTTCTTCTCTTGATTATTCTTTTCGTCGCCCTTCCCTCCTTCTTCCCTCTCTCATTACTTCTTCTCTTCTCGCTTCCTTCGTCAGTTATGTTCTCATGAGTTACAGTCTCTTACAATACGATATCTTAAGTTAGGATCTGCTCAGGTACGGTGTTATACGTATCGAAGGCTGAGCACCTTATATCACAAATGTTCATGATTTACATATTGAATTTGTGTATTATCTATTTTATTGTTAATTCCTATCCTAACAGTCAATGTTGTCACTATACAGTGTATGCCAATATATATTTCCATAACACAGTTATATTCATATTTAACTTCTCACTTAAGCTATGAATGATATTCGTTTTACTTTACATTATAATTCATAGTTTAATTGATTGATTTTGTTTCGATCAATAAATAGCCCAGCCGGACTCGAACCATCGACAGTCAGGACGAGTGTCCATGATTTTATCCACTACACCATGGTGTAGTAGCTCAAGTGTATTTGTGAGATGTGTGTGTGTGTGTGTGTGTGTGTGTACTGTACTGTATATACAGTACACAAATACAAAGTTATGTGAAATATATCCATCCCATTATATTTAGCATTCCTTCACAGCAACACAGAATATCATAGTCATAGAAAAGTTATACCTGCAGAGATGTAATATGCTGTAACAAGTTCTTATAGTGATTTGTCTGTTTATCTTGTTTTAAATATATATATTCTTCTATATTCCAACTACTTCCTATGTACATTCAACCGTACATTCAACGGTAAAGCTTGTGAGGTCTCGTTCCAGTCTAGGGGAGTGAGATATGTGAAGCACTTTGAGATGCAACCATCCCCACTATTTTACCTTTGCAAGATGCATAGGGCCCGGTTGCCCACCCACGGCTCGAAGCAGCCCCATCTCTGGAGCTACCTCGCCCCAGTGCTTCACTGTCTCAACCCCTAGACTAGGACCCTCACTCTCGGAACGCCACCTATTGAGCAATTAACTCACTAGGCATTGTCCCCCCCGCAGCATATTTTGAATATGGGAATATTCATACAATGTTATTTGATTAGGGAACGATGAGGGTATTTTTTTGGCATTTCGGTAGGCTTTTGGCGTTTCGGTAGGCTCTGTGGTAATGCACTTATACTAGGTACAGCACAAATTCCATCCCCAAAAATATCGTCCCATTGATACATCGGGATTCGAACCAGGGACCATTGGATTACCAGTCCAGTGGCATGACCACTTCACCACACCTCCCCTATATATGTGTACATATATATATATATATATATATATATATATATATACCGGGTATATATATATATATATATATATATATATATATATATATATATACCTGTATATACAATTATATATATATACAGTATATATATATATATATATATACCGTATATAAATATTTATTATTTTGTTCTATGTGTATGAAGGTGACATAATGCAAAACTGCCTGTAACACGTGTCTCTCCCAAAGTTGGAAGAGTGATAGGGAGCCATATTCCAGGTACATTAGAGTCAAAATGTCTGGACACACGGAGGTTGAAGCAGTCTAGGCCATAGGATGTGGGGAAAATAGATTGAGGGAGAAAGTTCAAGAGTTAATTCAATGAGTAGCCTAGATGAAAGACTGAACATCGGTTGGGTTGAAGAGTTGGACAGAATGGGGGTGGAAATGTTTTGAAAAGTGGATGCCCCCCCACTCTCCGAAAGGTGGAGGTGTACACTGAGTGAACTCTGAAGAACACTGATTATTGTTATTGTACTCATTACATGGGCGCACTTTACCCCTGTAGGCCTACATTGCAAAAAGCTGGACAGGGGAGAAAACAAAATCCATGGGGACGGTTGAGCATACCTAACTAGTGGGAAGCTGTTTTATATAGAGTAATGATATGGTCTTTTGCAAGAGAGATCAGAAGAAAAAGAGACACCAAAATCGGAAATAGTTGATAGATCAGAAGATAGGTGTGCTGTGGCTTCATCACGTGAGTTTTGGAGTGATTTCATGGTGGGACGTTATAGAAAAGTAATTGAATAGAGTATTATATTCATCAGCATATGAGTGAATAGGACCAGAGGTACATTAGAGAAGAGCACTAATGAATATTTGAAATACAGGTGGAGATAGAACAAATCCCTGAGGAATACTGGATTTGATAGGTTAAGGAAGTGAGCAATGGTCATCCACAACCGCAGCAGTGGAACGGCCAGAATTGAAATGAGAGATAAAGACATAGATAGAGGGATAGGCGCCGAAGTATGGTAGTTGAAAATAAGTTATTTGTGCCAGACTATATCAAAGGGTTTCGATATGTCTAATGCATTAGGAAAGGTCGCACCGAACTCTCGAAAGAGAGATGACCAGTAGAGCATACTTATTTTTGTCTACGTGTATGAAAGAGACAAAAAGCAAGTTGCCTGTAACGAGTGTCTCCCCCCAAAGCCAAATTCAAGGGACGTTGGGGTCAAAATGCCTGGACACACAAAGTTTAAAGAAGAGTATGTCATAGGATGAAGGAAAGATTGATTGAGGGAGAGAGTTCCAGAATTCACTTGTTGAGTAGAACGAAGACTGAAACAAATTCTTGGGTTGGAGAGCTGGACAGAATTGCAGTGAGACTGTGTTGAAAGGTGGGTACCTCGCACTCGCCGCAAAGAAGGGGGTTTGCACTGAGAGAGATCTGAAGAACACTGATTGTTGTAATAGCGATAGAAAAGTGAAAGAGATGCAACATTGTGGTGTGTAGAAAGAGAATTTGGGGAAATAGTAAGAGGAAGTGAGTTTATGAGGCGAAATGCTTTTGATTCTACTCTCTCGAGAAATGCGGTAGGGGTGAAACCTCTCCACACATTCGAGCAATACATGTTATTATTTGCCTGTGAGGCGAGGTTCCACCCATACCACACTGGTGTTCTGAAAGATTATGTGAAGACAAATGTTTCAGACATTTTAAATTCAAAATATGTTAAAGATTTTAGAGTCGCAAGCAATGAGAGCAATTGCATGATAGTTGGAGGGTTGAGAGCGGTCACCATTCTTTGGGTCAGGTTGAATGAGAGCAAACTTCCAGCAATAAGGAAAGACGTTAGAGGAAAGACAGAGACAAATGAGAAAAGGAGTAAGCACTGAAGATTTTTTTTTTGTAACAACAGGAGGAACACTATCTGGTCCATATGCTTTCTTAGAATAACCCCAGAGAGGGCAGAAAGTTCGTCGTAGGAAGAGATTAAGATATTAGGCATTAGTAAGAGAGATGGGGTGGAGAGTGAGGAATTGCGCCAGAATCATCTAAGGTGGAAATTTTAGCAAAAGTTTGAGCGAAGGGTTCAGCTTTTTCAGAAGAAGAAGAAGTGACAGTGGTGTCCCAGACCATATTTGGCACGATTCCGGGCAGAAAGATAAAGAGTTAGAGATGCTTGAGTTTGAAGGTGTCAGTACCGTCTTCATGTTTCCTCCTTATTATGGACAGCAGTAGAACAAGCATTAGTAAACCAAGACGATTTTGCATTAAAATGAGAGTAAGAAAATTAAATGTCTGCTTCCATGCCAAACTTGATCATTTCAATAATGCGTTTGGCATACTCCATGGGAAATCAAAGCAGTAATGCCAAAGAGCCTCACAGTAGGCAGTGCCAAGATGCCACAAGTGCCGCCGGTGGTCGGATCGGATAGCCGTATTGGAGAGATTGAAGAGGTAACAGATATATAATTATGATTGGAAGAGCCCAATGGAGATAACATCTTTACAGTGCAAGCAGAAGGATTAGAGGTTATAAATAAATCAAGGATGCTGGACTAATTTCCAAGGCAGTCAGGAATACGAGTGGGTGTTGAATTAACTGATCTAGGTTATTTAGAATAGAACACAAATAATCTTGTTCACCAGGTTGGTCAGTGAAATGAGAGAGAGCCATTGGCATTGGTGAACACTGAAAACACCTAAGATTTTTTTTTTTTTTTTTTAAGAAACAATGAACGGAGGAAGGAAAAACACAGATACAACAAAAAGGTCCATGTGCCTAAAGGCATCCTCCATTCATAAAATGTTTGTAACAACTGGATTTAAACATTTGTAGATTGTCAGTTTGTGGAAAGCAATTCGAGGGAAGTGAATTCCAAAGAGTAGTAGCTCTGGGGATAAATGAATTCTGATAAGCAGAAGTTCTGCATTGTGGAGGAGAAAGTGTAAATTCATGGGCGCTCTCAGCTGCCCTAGTTCTACGGGGAAAGATGTGGAGAGGCGCCACAATTGAAGCAAGTTCCTCGGAACAATTGCTGTGAAAATATCTGTAGAATAATGCAAGGGATGCAACGTTTCTTCGTATGGATAATGTAGGAAGGTCCTGTGTGATTGCAGGGTTATTGATTAATCTAATAGCTTTATTTTGAATTTTCTCCAACTGCCTCAATGCAACCACTCCACTTCCACCCCACAGAGGTGAACAGTAATCCATCTGAGAACGCACATGACTTTTATATATTACGGCCAACTGCCCGTCAGTGAAGAATTCTCGAACTCTGTACAGGAGTCCCAGTTTTTTAGAGGCATTCTTAGCAATGCTTCTAACATAATGTGTCCAGCTCAAGTTAGTAGTTAATGTTACACGAGAATGTCAATACTAGGGGAAGTGGAAATATTTACATCATTACAAAATATATGGGAGTCAGTGAGATTCTGTCGGTTAGAAAATTGAATGTACTTGGTTTTCTGTGCATTACAGGAAACTAGATTCTTTTGTCCCCATTCATTAATTCTAGAAAGGTCCTGGTTCAGAGAAATTGCAGTGTTTATTTTTGAATTTATAAGATCGGGTTGGGTGAAAGAATTCGTAAATGTGAAGGAACTGTGGAGTGTTGAGTCATCTGCGTAGGAATGTATTGGATTATGAGTGGTAGATATGAGATCATTGATATGAATGAGGAACAGAGTTGGGGCCAAAACTGATCCCTGGGGAACACCAGCATTTATTGAGTGAAATTGAGAATAAAGGCCATCTACCATTACACGTATTTTTCTGTTATGAAGATAAGAAGAAATTAGTGGAACTAATGATGCAAGGCCGTAGTGTGACATCTTCGACAATAAGGATTGATGCCAGACTCTATCAAATGCCTTTGATGGATATTTCGAAGAAAGGAGAGGTTGATAGGATGAGTTCCACTTTAGAATTTAGATAGTCAAAGAACTTGGAAAAGTCAGTAGAGTTAGTTGATAGGAAGATAGCACAGATCTATATGGTTTTAGAGTGACATAAAAGTTTGAGCCAGAGAGTTGAGGATTCAGAAGAGTCAAAGTCTTGAGCACGAGAGCAAATGAGTTTGTTTTGCACATACTGTATATACAGCATCCAACTTTGGCTTGGAAATTGGATAGAGAAAGTAGGAGGAACCAGAAAAATGGCTGCTGGTAGGAAAAGAAGATCAGGTTTGTTGGAGGAGAGGGAGTGTCTAACATTGGGAAAGACAGATAATTGTGCAAAAGTTGTTAGTGAGAAGGACAGTCCCCACCCTCAGGGCGGTATTAGAGTAGCCATTAAACAAAAAATATGTATTTGAAAGGAAGTGTGGTTTGCTTGTTTAGTGTAGTGGTAAGAAGAGGAGGTGTGAGAGTTAGCTCTATTAATCTCTGTGTAGGTGAGGCACAGGGAAACACAGTGAGGGAAGCCAGACAAAAGACACTGGAGTTCCAGCAACTCCTTACACATACCCATGAGACTTCCCCTGGATACTGCGCATTGTTACCTACCATCTCCCCAATTATATCCAATTATATCCAAAAGAAGCCTTAGTATAGTGAGCTATAGTAATTAATTAACTTATCTAAAGCATGTTAGGCTAACCAATTTCTTACAAATAACCTTATTAAGCTGATCTATTCTTCCCTATCTAACCTATCCCGATCAATTCGGCCTACCCAGTCAAAACTAGCACAATCAAGCTATCCTATCCTACCAAACTTAACCTGAGCTGCCTGTCCTAACAAGCCTTAACTTAATTGGCTAATATATCTTGTCCTACCTATTCTCAAATATCCAGTCTCTCCTAACCACCTTACCTTCCCTAGCCAATAATGCCTTAATTAACTATATTTAACTGGCCAAATTAATCTAACCAACTAATCGTGGTTTAACTTAACTCTATCAACCGAGGGTGATCTATCTGAACAACTCTGCTTCGCACCATTAGCTTGGTGATATAAATACGGTTCACACTATTGGTTTGTTGATAATGAGACGTTTCACTCCGATTATTGCTAGTGTTTATATCCTTTAATTAAGTAGCCTATCCTGACAGAAGGCGATGGTTAAGTAGTAATGGCAGTGGATTATCCGTGGCACCAGCGAACCCGACAGTAATCTTGACCGTCAGCCTAATTGTAACTCTAAATGGGCTAGACTACCGCTAGAGTAAACGGGTTGTACATATTTACAGCCCTTTCCTGGTGGACTCTTTCCAATTGGCATATAACAGCTCGATTGCTCTCGTTCTTTTTTAGTTATAAGAAATTATGGGAAGGGGTCATTATTGGTATCACGATACTTGTAGCTGGGTACATTAACTCCAAAAATTGAAGTTTTGAATTGCTATAATTCTGGTGGAGATATTACTTGAATTTATTTGTGGCTATTCGAACAGTCCAATTTCATATTGAATAACCGATTGAGCTATCATTTTGAGCCATCCCACTCTAACTCAAGCTAAAGTCAACTTTAGTAAATGTCTTGTGTTTGGTTTTGCACTGAAAGACACATCACCATCAGGTAACCAGCTCGAAGTAAAGTTCCTTAACTCAAAACGGCCAATTACAAACTTGCAGATACAAAAAAAAAAAAAAAATATATATATATATATATATATATATATATATATATATATATATATATATATATATATACTGTATATATATATATATATAGTATAGTGTTTACCTTATTTTCTAGAGATCTTTCCTAAGCTGCAAAAACTCATCTAATAATAGCTAGAATGAAATAATTAAACGTGGACTCGTATCCTGAAGGGGTTAGATAAGTAACTCTCCCAAAGAAATCTATTCTATAATGCCTCCCTGTCCCGAAACAGGTAATGAAAGCGAATTGTGTTAATTTGTGTATGTAATAGATCCTTTAAGTTGGCATTCATAATAGCTTTCTCTAAAGAGTATGCATATGCTTACATGAATATATAAATAATGTTCCCTATTCTGTATATATAAATAATATTTAAAATTCCTCTTCCACTTTCTTGTCGTTTTGTTATTCTTAGTTTTGTCTTGTTCTAACTATTGTTGTTGTTGTTAGCATTCTTCTTGTCTTCAAAAATAAATGCAGAACATATGACAATACCAGAATTTGTTATTAAGTGAATCAGCCCTAAACCTCGCCGTTGTTGCTTCCGTCCGGTACCAAGGTCACGTGACACATATATTAACAAACACAATGAGAGATAAACTTGTGTCCGGCCGCCGCTCCATAATATGCATACACTCTCTCATTTACACTACCACACACACTCATCCAGATTTACTTTGATTGCATACGTGTTGAAATAGCTCTTAAATGCACTTACTAATAGCAGTATATACACATTTAGTAGCTCACGTGTATTTGTGAGATATACTTTATATATATATATAATTATATATATATACCGGTATATATATATATATATATATATATATATATATATATATATATATATATATATATATATATATATATATATATATATATATATATATATATATATATATATATATATATATATATACAGTATATACAGAGAGAGAGAGAGAGAGAGAGAGAGAGAGAGAGAGAGAGAGAGAGAGAGAGAGAGAGAGAGAGAGAGAGAGAGAGAGAGGGGGGGGGGGGGGGAGAGGGGGAGGGAGAGGGAGAGGGAGAGTCAATACATATATATCTGAGGAAATGCTAATGATCATGTGAAATATATCTATATGCTTATCTACCGGAATTATAATTTACTTAGGCCTTTTGGCTCCTTCAAACACACAGACACAAATTACAGGCAAACTGCCTTTTTTTTTCTCCTGCATACACATAGAAAAATATGCAGGCAACCTGTCTCCTTCATACAAATGGAAAAACATGAAAACACAAGATCTTTTACGCATATATATTTTGTACAACACATCCACTTAGGCACACACAAACACACAGAAAATCATATTACTTTCAGTACTTCCAAAACCCAATTTCTCCATCTATCTACCTGGCGTGATCTTCCACACGACTATCCCTTATATTTCAACAATAAACAAATCAACCGTTCATCTTATCTCAGTATTCTTGGTGTTTCTTTTTCTCCTGACCTTTCTTGGAAACATCATTTTACCAATCTTGCTAAAACAGCTTCCCAGAAGTTAGATGTGCTGAACCAAACTCGTGGGTTCTTCATCCCAGCACAGCTTCTTTCTCTGTGTAGCCCATGTATCGAGTATTGTTTGCATATGTAGGGAGGTTCCACCAATACCGCATATCTCGAAAGCATTTTATCTCATGAACTCACTTCCTCTTACTAATTTCCTACAGTCTCTCTCTACATGCCGCAACACCTTTCAACACACTGCCACCCCAACTCTCCAACTCAAGAGTGAACCGATTATCCCAGTCTGTCTTCTTCCCAACAAGTAAGCTTTGGAACTTTTTCCCTGAAATTGTCTACCCCTCATCCTATGACTAAAACTGCTTCAATCTCCGTTTGTCCAGACATTTTGACTCTAACGTTCCTTGAATTTGGCTCTCTGCCACTCTTCCAACTTTGAGGGAGACACTTGTTATAGGCAGCTTTGTCTTTGCGAAAATTGTCTACTTTATTCACAAAGTAATGAAAAGGCACACACACACACACACACACACACACACACACACACACACACACGAAACTAAGCACAGAAAAACGTTCACTGACATACAAAAAAGATAAAAAAGTGAGAGGAAGGCCAGCTAGGCGTGTGTTGCAGGGTGGAGTAGCGGAAGACTGGGAGGAACAGCTGAAACACGACCGATGATGATGTTGATGGTGGTGACAGTCAGTAATACACCATACAAAGTGGATACTCACATAACATCGACATACAATTATCTAATAGAGAAACGTAATGATTTTATGAGCGATAATTTAGTACCTTACAAAGGCTAAATATTTACTCGAATGATTTCAATTGGGGTTCTCCGGCGTAGGCTTGAATCTCCAATTGTAATAAACATAATGTTTCAATAAAATAAATGATAATAATAATAACAATGATAATAAGAGGTTTGAAAGGGATAAGACTAATGTCTACAGTATGTGTTCACCTTATATTAGGATACTCACTAGAAAAAAACGGATTGACATTGATTTTGAAAATACTGCAATGAAGCTCCAAAAAACAATGCAAGTAAATACAAACTAATGAGAACTGTAAGGACAAATGTCTGAAAGGATAGTTATGAATAACAATGATGTAATGTCTAAAACACAATTGTAAAATAGCATATTAAGAGAAGGATAAAGAGAAGGACGGAAGTACAGGTGCAGGAGGAAATATTTACATTGAATGCAGAAGGAATATCCTTCATGAATACCTGGTAATTCCCCAACCCAGGTGTAACGCCAGGAAAAGCGGAAGAGAAAATATCTACTTAACATATTTAGAAAACTACTACTACTACTACTACTAATAATAATAATAATAATAATAATAATAATAATAATAACAATAATAATAATAAATTAATAATAATAATAATTACAATACTACTAATTATAATAATACTACTAATAATAATAACAATAATAATTAAAGTTGCAAGCAACATTGTCCGGGGTTCGACGGTTTTGCAAGCAGGGTATTGTGTTGGATACAAATGCTGTGTCACAGATATCAAAAGATCATTTAACTTATCGGGCATGGAGAAACTACAGAAGGAGCAGATTGTGCAAACAAACAAGAGCGAGAGAGGGAGAGATTGGCTGTAAAAGGGATCTGCCTCTATCCGTTTAGTAACAGAGTTGTAGATATGTGGAATAGGCTACCGAGTGCTATAATGGGATCAAGAACAATAGAGCTTCAACTTGAAATTAGATAGAACGAGATAGGTTGGGTGTGAAAGGGATCTGCCATGTGTAGGTCAATCGGCTCTGGAGACTCCCATTTTCTTATTTTTTTATTTTCTCATTTGTGAAGGAGAGAGAGGGAGTATGGAGAGAGAATAGGATGTCGTAAACGTAAGGAAGATAGCGATAAATATGAGAGAGAGAGAGAGAGCGCGGGATGGGTTGGGTGTGAAAGGGATCTGACAAGTGTGGGCCAATCGGCTCTCTGCAGACTCCGGTTTTCTTATGTTCTCATTTGTGAGAGAGAGAGAGAGAGACTAGGATGTCATAAATGTAAGGAAGACAGAGATAAATTAGAGAGAGTTTTTATGAGATGGGTTGGGTATGAAAAGGATCTGTCTTGTGTGGGCCAATTGGCTCTCTACAGACTCCCATTTTCTTATGTTCCTATTTCTTACAATTGTGTTTTGGTTGCAGGTATATGATAACATGGGTGCATAGTAAGTAGTGTAAATAACAGGTAACGTTTATGAGATGGGCCTTATGTGGGCCACTTGGCTCTCTGCAGACTCCCATTTTCACCTTGGTTGCATGTGTAAGTTATCTGCCTCATTTGTACCGGTGTGCAAACAAACAAGAGCGAGAGAGAAAGAGATTGGCAGTGTAAGGGATCTGCCTCGACTATTCGCTTGGTAAAAGAGTTGTCGATATGTGGAATAGGCTACCAAGTGCTATAGTGGGATCAATAACAATAGAGCTTCAACCTAAAATTTGATAAGACGAGATGGATTGGGTGTGAAAGTAATCTGCCTTGTGTGGGCCAATCGGGTCTCTGCAGACTCCCATTTTCATCTTGGTAGCATGTGTAAGGATCTGCCTCCTTTGTACCAGTGTGCAAATAAGAGAGATTGGCTGTGTAAGGGATCTGCCTCTCGTAACAGAGTCGTAGATATGTGAAATAGGCTACCTAGTGCTATAGTGGGATCAAGAACAATAGAGAATTTCAAGATTAAATCGGATAGTCATATGGACGAAATGGGTTGGATGTGAAAGGCATCTGCCTTTTGTGGGCCACTTGTCTCTCTGCAGATTCCCATGTTCATCTTGTAAGGGATCTGCCTCATTTTTACCGGTGTGCAAACAAACGAGCGACAGAGAGAGAGACTGGGTGTGTAAGGGATCTGCCTCTATTCGTTTAGTCTTGTGAGAGAGAGAGCGAGGCTCCCTATTTCCTGTTCTCATGCACTAGTACAGTCGTAATCGTAAGGAAGACAGCGATAAATAAGAGAGAGAGAGAGAGAGATAACTAATGCGTAGCCTAAAGCAACACTCAAAAAGCACACACATAGCTACACAAGACCATCACACAAGCACACACACTCCTTATCTAGCGGCGAACTGTCATACACACTCTCCCCATACCCATTCCATCACTTCGTATGTACGATATTATTTCCGTCTTTTTTACTGTGTATGGATTAAGTTATTGGTGTTCACTCTTGACATATGTGTCCTGCTACTTATGTATGCATACATAATAGCATGAAAGTGATCAATACGCGCATATGAAGTTATGTATCTCGTATATCGAGGTTCTCTTCCCTTCCATTGGTCCACCTCATATACCTCCCTCCCTCCTCCCTATCCCATATATGTAAACATTATATTTCAGCTTTCCGAAGGTAAATACGTACTTCCGATAAATATCTAGCCTTGTATTTAAATCATGAATCCTGTTTAATGTCATTATTTAATAGAAACATGTGTAAGGGTTACATTTATACACAGGATAAGATAAGCAAATACAAACCTCAAAGCATAATCATTGGCAATGAGAAGGTGGTTGTAGGCAGTGTTGCCAGTTGTAGCGCTACATATTATCGCTAGATGTAGAGCTATATTACTTCAGTTTAGTACCCATTTTTTCATATCTAGAGACATTTACTCGGGATAATTTGAAAATCTCAGACATTCTAGTTATATTACATTGTAAAATTTGCAAAACAAACAAATCAAAACTCTTTAGAAATTGCAGCATTATTCTACCATTGTTTGACTATGTAGCAACATGCTAGCGACTTTTGAGAAAGGATCTAGCGGTATTTTGGGGTAACACTTAGGCAGTGTTGCCAGTTGTATCGCTACATATTACTGCTAGATGTAGACCTATTACTTCAATTTAGCAGCCATTATTTCATATCTTGAGACATTTACTAGGGATAATTTGAAAAATTCAGACATTCTAGTCATATTACATTGTAAAATTTGCAAAACAAACAAACCAAAACTCTTTAGAAATTGCAGCATTATTCTAACATTGTTTGACTATGTAGCAACATGCTTACTTCAATCTAGCAGCCATTTCTTTTATATCTAGAGACATAAACTAGGGATAATTTGAAAATTTCAGACATTCTAGTCATACTACATTGTAAAATTTGCAAAACAAACAAACCAAAACTCTTTAGAAATTGCAGCATTATCCTAACATTGTTTGGCTATGTAGCAACATGCTAGCGACTTTTGAGAAAGGATCTAGCGGTATTTCGTGGTAACACTTTAGGAGGGTTAAAATACGAGTCACACGGGCAATTGCCAAAACTTATCCATATCATTGTTTATAAACTAAGCATTTGGCAAAGGGAGGAATTGTTAAAAACCTTAGCCAATACTCTGTCATTCACCAAAAATAAATTTGAATTTATCATTATTATTTGGTAGGGTAGGTATGTATAGGTAGGTTGGCTAAATAATTGCTGGAATTTGTAAGGACTCGAACTGTTTTGAGAGAGTTAAATAAAACAAAAATTATAGATCTGAATAATAAAGAGATTATGTTATTAAGCAAAACTGGGGGATGCGTGGAAGCCTATAGACTGTAGACGGTAAACTTTGTGTGGGTAGCGAATGCGGTTTTAAAGTCATTTAAGAATAGACAGTTTTCAATGCTGCGGCCAAACTATTCCACCCCTTTATATTTTTTTGGTATCAAAACGTTCGGAATCGCGAGCCTCACCTAACTACGCAACCATGGCTTTGATCATCGGCGTAGTTTTCAAGATGTGGAATTTTAAGTGGAATTAGAGGTTTTTTCAAGATTGCCGGAAAAAAATCCACGTGCAAAACCAAAACCTTCTCTATAAAATTTGCGGAGCATTAGTAGGGGAGTGCGCATGCCAAAGCCCAGTCGTTTCCTGTGAGTGGGAGAGACGGTATTTAGGCGTCAAGTTTTTCGGGAAATCGGCTGCCACGGACCTGTTTGGCCGCCATGCCGGATGTTTAGCATATCAAAAGTTGCCCAATACAAAAACGCACCTCTTGTGAAAGTTTGATCCCGATCCAAAAAGCGGTTCTGGAGTTATTGCGTCGAAACCGGCGCGTAAGAAGAATTTGGATGAAAACCCAGGTTTAATGATTACAATAGGGGTTCCCCGTAGGGGACGAACCCCTAATAATAATAATAATAATAATTAAAAAAACAATTAACCCAGGGAAGTGTTGAAAAGTACGGAACACCATAATAGGAGTTACAAAAAAAATGGAAGATAAACGTAATGCTAGACAGATATTGAGACAGATATTTAAAACTTCTGTGGGAAGTTTGTTCCATGAAGGACAGGTCATATATGCTAACATGTTTCCACAAATACTAGTGATGAACTTATTTAGTTCTAATTTCCTGCCAGATTGCGTGTTGTATTCATATCGAGTCTAAATAATTTGCTATACCTCACACTGTCAAACCCAATAAATATTATTAACCCGGAGAAGGCGACGGTCCTCATAAGAGGTTTGGTGGTGGAAAGCGAAGGTCTTCATAAGATTCAAGGCCTAAAAAAAAACTTTAAAACACTCCAGTGGCACTCAAAACAAAGCAATATATGATTAGGTGAGATAATTCCCCTCCATTACTTGCTACTATTCCTACATATGTGCCCCCCCCCCCCCCCCTTAGCTATCACCTATTTTTCCTCTTACTCCCCCTTTTATCGTGTAATTTTTGGCGCGAATTTCCTCCACGCGGTCTCTATAGCATAGCGAGGCATCTAGAGATCCTTGCAACAGAGAGACTTCTACTTAGAGCCGTCAGTGTAGCTTAAGAACTCGGGAGGAGAGGATATAGGCTGCCGCGGCTCTCCCCTCATGAATGGACCGGTCAGCAATAATACGTCTTTTTCACCCTCCAAATACTATTCCTACTTGTTTTATTGCTCTTAAATGTTAATATCTTCATAGTTAACGTAAAATAGGCGCATATGAATAAATAGCAACGATATTTATGGTAAAATTACGATTTTCGTCGGGAATGAACCAAAATACCTTAACATGGCGGGACGTTTCAAATACCATAGTCTAGCCTTTGCCGGGTTAAAAACTTCAATTAGTTTATCTCATAAGCAGTGTATTTCCAACAAAAGTAGATCAAGAGCTCTGAATCGTTTTTCTTAGCTCAGTCTTTTAATCGATGGAGTAAGCTTTGTAGCCCTAGCCTGTACTTTTCCCAGTCGTTCTACATTCTTACTGAGTGTTGGAGACCAGAAATGAACAACATAGTATAATCAATAAATTTCACACCCAACACCAAACACCTCCCAATGAAATTAATGAACGCATTTGCTCCTCCCGGGATTCGAACCTGGGATACCACATAGAGGTCTTAAACACTCTAATCATTACACCTGCACCAAGGCAGGAGAGGCCATTATCAGAGCGTTGTAAAGTGTGAGGAATATTTCAGTATATCTATCCTATAATTGCCTCTTAATTAAGCCCAATAATTTCTGAACTGTCTTCTTTACTACAATGCACTGGTGGCAAACTTTAGATCACAGCTAGTCAGAACACCCAAATCCTTATCCAAGTCACTAGTAGGGTCTTTCCCAATAAGAAGTAGCCTGACTTTGGGGTTGTTTGGCCGATATGCATTTTTCCATGGCTAATAACTTCTGTCATGTCTCAGACCAATTACCCAACCTGTTATGATTAATTCTGAGTTGTTCGAGCTCTTTTGGGTCCTTTACATTCACTCCAAGCTTAATTTCATCTGCAAACTTGGATATTACACTCAACAGACCAATATCGATGTCATGGACATATATGATAAACAGCAGTGGGCCTATGACAGATTCCTTTGGAACTCTAGAAGTGACTGGAGTCTACTCAGAAGAAACACCATTCATTACAACTCATTTCTGTCTATCTGTTAACCAACTTTCTATCCAATTTGTAACCTCTGTACTGATACCTATAATGCACTTACTTTTGAAATTAGTCTACAATTAGGTACTTTTGTTTTCTTTTTGAAAATCTAAGTACTGGATGTCTGTGGCTTTACTATAGTCTTACTCGCTCAGTATTTCATGGACAATTTCCATGTCTGCAATAAGTTATGGATTTCCAGGTAGTCATCTATCAAGTCTACTAGTATCCCTTTTAAAAGTTTTACTATGGTAGACGTCAAACTAATTGGCCGATCGCGCTGGGGACATTCACGATCCCCTTTCTTAAATATTAGGGTTACATTGGCCAGTTTCCAGTTTTCAGGGAACTCTCCAGATTCTAGTGATTTTTTTAAGATTTCTGCTAAGAAAGGTACAACTGTATCTCGTCTTTTCGTACTATTTGGAGAAGAAAGCCATCTGGACCAGAAAAATTGAATATATATATATTACCTATTGATTTTGCTACCCCTTCTGGGGTAAATCTAATTATGTTACAAACTTCATCCTTATGCACTATTCTGGACTCGACATGTCACTGGTATTTTCCTTGTAAATACTGATATAGTTATTTCAGTGTCGAAGGTTTGTAGTTGGCCTGCTTGATCCTTTTTATACAGGTCCAATGCTACTTTCGAATGGGTTTCCTACTGTTTACATAAGTGAAGTACTCTTTAGGACTCTGTTTCCAAATGGGTACAACCCTGAGATCTTCATTCTGATTTGCTTCCTTAATAAGAGATTTCACTCTCCTAAATTTATTTTTGAAGGAATCTAGATCTCTTTGGTCCTGACCTCTGTTGGCTATTATGTATGCAACATTTATTTTTATAATTGCTGAAGCATTTTTGTTGAGGTGAGCCTGATTTGGTAAGCTTAGAAGGAGCAAATGCTGCTTGTCACCCGCTCTTTAAATAAGCACCAAATGGCATTAACATCCTCGCCCTCAAGTTTGATCTCGGATAAGCTTCCCCGAAGACCTTCAAAATGTGCTTGATGGAAATCTAGTTTGTTGGGTCTACTGCAAGAGGTGCGAAGGGAGAACCTAACTAGTTTGTGGTATATACCTCTGAGTGATTCTCCAACAGATAAGCTTGGTTACACTTTCTTCTTCAGTGGTGAACACAACATAAGATCAAAAGAACACGAGGCAGAATCCCTTCAAACCCAACCAATATTTATTCATATGGCTATCCAAATTGCGTTTGAAACTTTCCACCGTATCTGAGCTGATTAAAGCAGTACAGGTAGGTAATATATTCCACATAATTACCAACAACCGTATTTCCAAATCAATGCTACCTATATCATCTTTCAAGAGGATTTTATCTACTTTGAAGTAATTTGTATGGGTTATTTCGCAATCATTCAGCTTGGATACCTTACTAATATCCCTTGTGTATATTATAAAGACCTCTATCATATCTCCTCTATATCTTCGTCTTTCTAGTGAATCTAAGCCGAGGATTTTTAACCACTCATCATATGATAAATGTAAAATATTGTGAATTTGTGTTGTCATTCTACGTTTGATTGCCTCCAATCTATATCCATTTTATAATAAGGGCACCAAAACTGAACAGCATAATCCATATGAGGTCTCAGTAATGACATGCAGTGTTTCATAATAACATCAGCAGTTCTGTTACTCACACTCCAAGAGATGAACCCGAGAATCCTATTTGCCTTGTTACGAACGCTTATAAATTGTTTTCTAGGCTTCAGATCATTGCCAAGAAAGACACCAAGATATTTCTCACAGTCTGAGTTTTCTAATTCTGTGTTAGCTAGTTTATATCTTGGATTTGTATTAATCTTTCCTGTTTTTAATATCTTGCATTCATCAATGTTAAAATTAATCTGCCAATTTACTGACCATTCATGTAAGGTATCTAGATCCCTTTGGACGTACTCCGACTATATTTTTTTCCCCATTCTATATTGTCTGCAAATTTACTAATCATACTAGTTATACCTAAATCAAGGTGACGTATGTATATAACGAACAACAGAGGACCTAATACAGATCCCTGCACCCCATTCTAACTTAACACAATATCTACTCTATTGTTGCTTCTAGTTGACCCACTGGGTCAACAAGGTATCATTAGCAAAGTCAACAAGACGTCTACCTTCAGCATCGGCTGTTTTTGCTTCCCAGTTTACCAGGCAATTAAAGTCACCTAAGATCACAATGGTCTTGCTGTCATAACATCACTCAGTCTTGTGTACAGAGGTTAATAGTTTTCGAAAATTCGATTTGGAGGCTTGTACACCGAAACAATCCTATAGATACAACTACCTCGATTGAGGTCTACACCTAACAGTTCATGACCCGACCTAATCTTGCAGTTAATTGGATTTAGAAACTCTTTGATGTACAGTACATAAGAACTCTGCCCCCTCCCCGCATGAGAGAGAGAGAGAGAGAGAGAGAGAGAGAGAGAGAGAGAGAGAGAGAGAGAGAGAGTGTGTGAGACAGAGAGAGAGAGAGAGAGAGAAAGACAGAGAGAGAGAGGAAAGTAACATGTTATATACTTAACAATAATGTGAACTTTGTAGGAACAGAAAGAGAGAACTTAAGATAAAGAGAGAAATTGAGCGAATCTAGACGTAGGTAAAGCTTGCTATAAGCAGTTTCATTTCAGCTTACGGAAAACTGTATCTTATAGCTGTGCTAGTTGAGGAATGAACTATTAAGGTAGAAGACAAACAACTATAAAGTCCTCGGAGATAGAACGGTGAAGCATAACGTAACTATTGGATTATAAAGGAAGTTAACTCCTTCAGTATTTGAGGATGCATATATTCTTTCATTATGATTATCAGTATACGATTGTATTTAGCTTAGGAAGAAATGTTGGATATCAGAGGGATAATTGAGATATACTTTACCTCTTTGATTCTTAGATGGACTTCCAAACCTGAATATAATCGTCTTATGACAGCCTGAAGAATTTGAAAACAAAAAGATGTCTTGATACCTATAGGAAAGTTGTCGAGTCGAAAAGAGAGAACAGGTTACTTACAGTGGAAGAAAGAATAACTTGTAATTTAAAACACTTATGGAGTGCTTGGTGTATCAAGGTGTTTGGTAATATGTTAATATAATATTTTCGATTATCTTTCTGTCATTTGGACTTTAATTCACAATTATTAAATTCTGTATTTTTTGTTTTACATTAAATACATCTTTTAACCTTCAGTCCACCAATTAGCCATTTAAGTGTATTTTTCAAATGAATGCCCAATTCATCGTTATGTTCACGTTGTCTTGGCCACCCGTAAAGTAATTGGTACATATTTGCATTAAGGATAATCACATAGAATAAGATTGCTATATTGATGAGTAGCATTTAACTCTAAATAGACACAAGTATTTATGCACCGAAGAGAGATACTATATAGTAAGTCTAATATTTGTATCGATAATTACTCTCCTTTTATTCAGCATGCTTATCTGTCTGTATATGCATGTTTGTAAATGTTGTCGACCAATGCAGAATGGCAAGCATAACTGCTTTGGGGATCTCGAGGTATATGTTCACTGGCTCATAAGTTTTACCATTCACACTTATGAGAGTATAAAACATAAAACAATCGAATTCTGAAACACGACTACTCATTCAAATGAGACAGTTCCCTTTATACCTACTTACATAACGAGCACTTTATATAGGGCTCTTGATATAAACTAGGTTTTGATGATTTCTGGGTAAACGATGTTTGATATAATGTATTATTCTCCAAACTAGCCCCAATACTTTATGTAACGGTTAAGTGCGCGGAATTTCGGAGTGAGTATCCTAGGTTCGAATCCATGGAGTACCACATGTATTCATTGTTTCATTAATTAGGTTTATTTGTAAGTTAATTGGGGGGTTGCTGATGACATGAATTTATTCAGGTTCAGGAGTAATTCCTCGAGAGGACTTCCCTTGGGGTTAAGTGGCCCATCAATTACCCCTTCCTATTTCCTATTTCGAATGCATGGAGTACCACGTATTCATTGCATGGAGTACCACGTATTCATTGCATGGAGTACCACGTATTCATTGCATGGAGTACCACGTATTCATTGCATGGAGTACCACGTATTCATTGCATGGAGTACCACGTATTCATTGCATGGAGTACCACGTATTCATTGCATGGAGTACCACGTATTCATTGCATGGAGTACCACGTATTCATTGCATGGAGTACCACGTATTCATTGCATGGAGTACCACGTATTCATTGCATGGAGTACCACGTATTCATTGCATGGAGTACCACGTATTCATTGCATGGAGTACCACGTATTCATTGCATGGAGTACCACGTATTCATTGTTTCGAATGCATGGAGTACCACGTATTCATTGTTTCATACATATCATTAATTAGGTTTATTTGTAAGTTAATTGGTGGGTTGGTGATGATATGAATATATTATTATATTTGTTTTTATTTGTTTTAAATACATGATGCAACTGTTCAGGTCAATTAAATTAAACTTAGAATTTGTCTTTTTCGTATATTTTGTATGCGGGCAGAGAGTTATGCTACTAAGTGATAATAAAGGATAGGATGTAATACTGTCTTTCGATGTAGATCAAAACATACAGTATATACAACTGCATGTTTGATTGACTACGAGTTAACAGTATATATATGTCTATCTGAATTTGTCTCTCACTCTCTCTGTATCACTATTCCCCCCCCCCCCCCCCTCACCGACTCCATTGAAGCGTTACACTGAATTACCATCCAGGTCCTTGTTTACATAGTGATGCACTGCCTCCATTCACTGCCTTATAGAAATTCCAGGGTGGCATTCTTTTTCCCTCCTATACTCTCGCCCACTCACCCGGAGCTTTCACTACAATTTTGCCTCACGTTGCTCGGCGGGGGGAGGTTAAGATAAACTCAAGCTGTAAAACATCTTCTCAAATTACTTGCACATATTTTGGTCATACGAAAGTGAATCTTACATGCAGTCACTCCAACAAATTAGGAATATGAAGTAATTTAGCATATTTTACTGTGTTACTTTTCGTTCGGTCAATCTTACGTTAAAATATATGTAATGATGCATCTTAATTACATAAATTAATACGGTGAAAATAATGATAGCCTGATTAGTTTCTTGTTACATTGACTATAGAACATATGGCAACTCCTCTGCCAGTTGATCAACTTCCCAATAGCTAATGGCAAATGCAGTACCTATAAGATTAATTTGAGCTTCTTCGTTGTGACACTGATTTTC
Source organism: Paralithodes platypus (assembly GCA_032716605.1). NCBI lineage: Eukaryota > Metazoa > Arthropoda > Malacostraca > Decapoda > Lithodidae > Paralithodes > Paralithodes platypus. Next base: position 42,579,577 of record CM064519.1, read on the forward strand.
AGTCGCAAACATGAAAATCATGTATTCTGTCCTAAGTCATATGAGTGGATTACATTCGAAATAAATAAATAAATAAATATATACAGTATATATATACCGGTATATATATATATATATATATATATATATATATATATATATATATATATATATATATATATATATATATATATAAATATATATACCGGTATATATATATATATATATATATATATATATATATATATATATATATATATATATATATATATATATATATGTATATATACAGTATATATATATATATATATATATATATATATATATATATATATATATATGTAAATAATTATATATCTATCTATCTATCTATATATATACAGAGAGAGAGAGAGAGAGAGAGAGAGAGAGAGAGAGAGAGAGAGAGAGAGAGAGAGAGAGAGAGAGAGAGAGAGAGAGAATGCCACCAGACTAGTCTGTATAGCTAGACTAATTTTTCGGCATTAGCAATATGGAAATATTCTAGTTTTTTGTAATTGGCTAGCAGTTTGTCAATATTTATAATTATTCAACATTATTTATGGTACTTACAAACTTATAACCTCCATCACCGAAGTTGGACGGAGGTTACGTTTTCGCCTCCGTTTGTTACCTCCGCCAATGAAGCTGGTGGAGGTTATATTTGTTTACCTCTGTTTGCGTGTGTGTTTGTTTGTTTACAGACCTACGCCGTGGTAGGCACAACCATGCGCTCTCCCAAGTACTCATCTTGTTTGTCCGTCTGTTTGTCAGTTTGTTCGTCTGCAAATAAGATATCTCACAAAGCTATGAACCGATTTTTACGAAATCTGATGGGCATACTGTTAGGATATGCACCAAGGCAAAAGTTATTCAATTGAGGACACGATACGGAACATTTTACACAATTTGGTGGGCTCAATAGGTGGCGTTCTGAGAGTGAGGGTCTGAGTCTGGAGGGTGAGACGATGAAGCACTTGAACGAAGCAACCAGCCGCTTCAGAGATGGAGCTGCTTCGAGCCATGATGGATGCTTCACATGTCTTACTCCCCAGACTGGAACACGGGCTTCACCGTGTTGAGCGGTGGAATGTACAGGCTCTCAGCCTATGCCCGAGAGGGAGTAGTTGGAATATAGAAAAAACAAAAAAAAATGAATATGCGCTCTGAACCGATTTTCATGAAATTTGTTGGGCAGATAGGATATGCGCCAAGAAAGAAGTAGTTAAATTTAAGAGGCGAACAGGATTGTATCCTGGAACCCAGATCCACAAACAATGTTGGGCCTATGATAATAATGGTAAAGAACCAGTCAGCGTAGGCGGAGGTATACGCTCTACTGAGTGCCCTTCTATTTATCTTGTTGTATTTATCTGGTTAAAAATTACCTGCTCAAAGAAAATACCTCCAATCAGAGCTTCAATCTTATTTCTTGCACATAAAACATAATCTTCAACAAAGCCGAATACAACTTGAATATAGACGTTTTGTTTATGTTTACATAATTCATTGATGAATTGATACTAGAGAGATATAAACCAAAGTTTAAGATAAAGAGGAAAGAGGCGATATTTTACTGTGATTGAACGTGTAGCATCTTTTTGTACAATTTAAAACAGCTGTAGTCAAAAGCCATCCAATACCTTCACAACTATTAGTTTACGTTATTTTATTATTGCTTATATTGCTTTAAAAACGGTTACAGTTGAGTGTTTAAAGCAGGAATTTTATACACCAGCTACCAGTGGGGATTCGAACTCCGGTCTTTCATCTGATAGCTGAGGGCGTTGCCTCTGTTCTACACTGGCTCAGTTAATGGGTGATTCTGAAATGTTACTATGTTAACTCATAGAAGAATATTTGATTCACATCATTAAATCTCATTAGTATTATAGTTATCGAAGAAAACTTAGGACATAGCGACCATGACGAAATTAGATTTAACCTAGAATGGAAAAATTAAGTAATTACTAACAAGACAATAGTCCCAAATTTTAGAAATGCCAACTTTCATGGACTAAGAGCACGCCTGATGTATTCAGTGACACACAGGTGGAGGGTTAAGGATACCAGGTAATCAAATTTACGACTTAGGCGCAATTTTGGCCGCCCAGGATACTTTCTTAGGCTCAACAGTATTACTAAGACCGTTAGTGATGCCCAGGATAAATGTATCCCAGGAAAGCGCTTCAGATCCCATAATAACGACCCAATATGGATGAATAATAATATCAAATATACGTTAGGCTTAAAGAAAGGAGTGTATAGGAAATTAAAGTGAGGTGAAGAACATTTCAGAAATTATTATGTAAATCTTCGCAGAAAAGTTAAAGCTGATATTAGGAAAGCCAAGCGTACCGGTAATTACGAAAAAAATATTGCTAGGAAATCCAAATCTAACCCAAAGGGGTTCCTCCAGTTATACAAAACAAAAGTTAGAGCAAACATAGGCCCTCTTAAAACTGATACAGGAATACTCATAGATAACGAAGTAGATATATGTAGAACCCTATGTAGAACTAAATCGAGTATATTATTACCTCTGGTTGGTTCATATACATGAGTTAAAAAAACAGCCCTCTCTTAGTTCTTAAAAATTATCTGAATCTAAATCTCCTGTGTGATTTCTCCAATTTATTCTACTGAAATTAAAATCTCCTACAATACAAACTGTATTGGATTGACAGGCCCTGATGATCTCATCCCAGAGTATCTTACTATCTATTCTACTTAACTGTGGCGGTCTGTATATAAGGCCAATTACAATACTATCTCGACTGTCAATAATCTCTAACCATACACTCTCACTTTTCCTCTCCAATTTAATATCTGACCTTTTAATAAAATTTACCGAATTTGAGATAAAACATGCCACTTCACCTCCCTTTTTACCTTGGCGATCAACGTTGTACATTGTAAATCCATCAATTTGATAATCTGCCATAAGATCTCGTGTTTCAGTGGTCATCCATGTTTCTGTAATCATAATTATATCAATATTTCCTGCGCATATGCTTGCATTTAGTTCATCTAACTTATTTCGCAAACTACGTCTATTTGTGTAATATACCTTGAGTTTCTTACTTATGGATTTACTAGGACTCACACTAACTTTACTTCTTGAATAACTCGGCATTATTCCTCCTAACATCGAGACTATCTGATGAGGCCATATCTTCTACTGTTGCAATATCAATAAAACTACCTTCCATTGCACTGCAGTCAATGCTATCATAATGTTTAACATTTATATGTGACTTGGTTTCTATTACATTCCTAGCTGATGTATCATTTATTTCTCTATCCAAACACATTTTCTGCTTTGCCCACACAGGCTTGATCCTCAGCGAAACCCCTCAAACGTCCTATCTAATGAGCTAGCTAGCGTGGAACCCCTAACCTAGAAAGATGCACCCCATCCCTGACGTACATATTATCTTTACCATAGAATTTGCTCCAGTTGTCAATGAATGGTATTGCTTTCTCCTTACAATATTTTTTCCAGACGACAGTTTATACCAATTGCCCTGGACGTCCATTCCTTGCCAACTCCTCTTCTTGGTAAAATACTATGTACTACAGGGATCCCTCCCTTCCTCGTAACATTATCTAACATTTCCCGATACTGACTGAGCAGTTCCTCATTCCTACCTTTGCCAACACCATTACTTCCTGCACTAAGGTAGATAATGGGGTTATCTCCACTATCTTCCATGATGTGGTTAATTTTCTCGAATTCCTTCCCTACCCCGGCGTCAGATAGACAAACAACCTTCCTAAGTTTGGTGCAGGTAGCCCTAAGCTAGTGTCGTACCATAGAGTCGCCAACAATGGGAAAGTTATACTTACCTTTCCCTCGGGAGGATTCAGCAGCTGCAGGTAGAAATCCCCTGGTGGTGGCAGAAGCTCCCTTTGGTGGTGGTGGTGGTAGTAGGTACGGCGTCAGCGGCAGGCACAGCATCAGCGGTAGAAGCTGCGTCGGCGGCAGGCACAGCGTCAGCGGTAGAAGCTGCGTCGGCGGCAGGCACTTCGCTTATATCTCACTTATCCTAACTATCTTTTCCCTCACATTCGTCTCGCAAAGGAGAGAATGTATTTGTCACACTCAAATCTATTCTACTATCCTGCTTCTTGAGTGTGACTTTCCCACCCATATTTTGAACAACCTGCCATGAAAACAATTTTGTATCAACTTCCTCCCTTTTCCCCTTACTAGACTAAAACGGGCATCACACTGGGCCAAATTCTCGCCATTCTCCGATCTCCAGTCTCCGTTTCCGGCCAGTAGCGCCGGCAAATCCTATCACACACGCCAAGCGTCTTGGCTGCACAAGTTCAGAGTCTCCGACACCACAACAACAACAATGGCCGACCTCTTCAGGACTTTGGGACTCTTCTCCAGGAAACCTACTGCCCTATTACTATTAATTCTGCGTCTAAAACAATTAAAGGCTAAGAAGAAAACACGTTTGTGGACTCGGAAATGGTTAGCAAGACGTGAGGAGCTAGGGGCTACCAGCAGACTGGCACAAGAGCTTGCCTTGGAAGATGTGGCAGGCTACCGACAGTGGATGCGGCTCAGCAGGCAACAATTTCTAGAAATGTTACCAATGATTGAGCCAGCTATCAGCAAAGAAGACACTAGGATGAGGAAGGCTGTAACAGCGGAAGCGAGGCTGTTAATCACATTGCGGTATATAGCTTCAGGTTAGCATGAACTTTACTTTTGTAGGTAGCCTAGGCCTAGCCTTATAGCCTAGGCCTGTAGTCTATTCGATGTAAGTAGGCGAGAAATCATGACCTCTATCCTCTGTAACTCAAAAAGGGGTAGAGCAATTGGCTGAAAATTCCCACATCTATTCCTTGACTGACTCTTCCCAAATTGTAGAAATATTAGCTTGTTTACTCTAGCCCTTTTTGAGTTACAGAGGTTAGAGGTCATGATTTCTCGCCTACTTACAGCGAATAGACTATAGTAGCACTAACAATCGCCGCCTCCAAAAAAGAGTGCTTAGGCTACACATTACCGAAAGAGTGACCCATCCTACTTATAGTAGGGTAAATTTGTGGGTGCGTTTTGAAGTTTTATTAATTGTTAACGATATTTAGTATTTTTACATTGGCATAGGCCTATTTTAAAAAATATAGGCCCCCTATCCCATACGTCCGACAACGAAACTACCGCACTACCGCAAAGCCCCCTGGATGGATAACCTTTAAGGTATTGTGCAAGCGCTCTGTTAGGTGGCGAGTGTTACTGCTACTATTACCTATATATATATATATATATATATATATAGTATATAGATATAAACACATAATTAGCATTATTAAAAACTAATATAGGCCTAAATTAGAAATTCCAAACACTAAGCAAAAATTGAGTAAACATTACGCTAGTCCAAGCAATGTTCGGCTATGAAATTTTATAAATACTGTACATTACATTTGCTTACATTATATGGCTTGGGTTTGGTTAAATAGGCCTACATAACTAATGATTTAAAACAGTAATGAAGGCGTACTGTCATAGTTTTGTTTACGTAAGTTGTAGGCTCGCATTTACGTGCCCGCTAGGCCTAATTTGATTTTTTTCTTTTTTCCCAGGGCCACTTCTTATTTTCCCCCGGCTGGTAATATACATGATGATAAGTCATGAGGGGGGTCTAAGCTACTCAACACGTATCCATGGGATACAATTATGGCCCCCCTCACTCCCCATGGCTTATTGTCATCATGTATATTACCAGCAGGGGGAAAATAAGAGCTTGTTAACCCATTATTTTCTTAACAAAATAAAAAATCCTCACTCCCCACTTGCATTTTGATAATACATTTCCAACTCATTATGTTAGTCCTTATTTAGTAGATGTAGTCCACCACCCTAATGAAATATATTAATTCATTCCAGGAGAATCCCAGACATCTTTGGTACACCAGTTTCGAGTGAGCCAGAATCTGATATCCTCCATCATCCCTGAAGTCTGCACAGCCATCTACTATGCCCTGCAACCCCAGTACATGGTTGTGCCTTCACAAAAAGAGACCTGAATAGCTGTTGCCCGAGGATTTGAAACCTTGTGGCAGTTCCCAAAATGTATAGGGGCTTTGGATGGGAAACGAGTACTTGTACAGAAGCCATCAAATACTGGGTCTCAGTATTATGACTACAAGGGCCATTTCAACATTATTTTAATGGCCCTTGTTGACTCTGACTATAAGTTTCCGTATGTCGATGTGGGGAAAAACGGGCGCGCGAGTGATGCTGGGGTGTGGTCTAGATGCACGTTGTCGCCTGCACTCGAAAGCAACTCCCTTTCCATTCCACCCCCAGAGTCACTTCCCTCTTCAAACACGGACTCACCGTTCGTGATTGTGGGGGACGACGCCTTTCCACTAAAAACTTACTTAATTAAGCCATACCCCCGGAGCACATCTACAGGGTGAAGAACGGATCTTCAATTACCGGCTGTCTCGGGCTAGGAGAGTATCAGAGAATGCTTTTGGCATCCTAGTCAGTAGGTTTCAAATTTACAGGCAGCCAATCCGTACTTCTCCTTAATGTGTAAACACAATAGTTTTGGCCACAGTAGTTCTCCATAACTATTTGAGGGTTAAAGGTAGGAGTGACTACTGTCCAATGGAGTTGCTCGATCGATCGAGAGGATATTGCCAATCGAAGAGTAATACCTGAGAACTATCATAATGTTCCTCGAGGAGGCCTGGAACCCTTACAGGCTGTACCCCGACGACCATCATCGCAAGATGCCATGGAAGTTAGAAATGAATTGAAAACTAATTTCAACACCGTATGTAGTGTATATTGGCAGAGGGATATGGCCTATTTACACTGACGGTACTGTACCATGCGTCACTTAGCTCTACACCCACTAGTTCAGTATATTTTGATTAAACTAAACTTAAAGATGCCCTTAAATTCCTTGTTTTCAATACTTATGTTAGATTCGGGACCTAACATTTTCAAACAATTATTAGCAATTCCTATGGGTGGAAATGCTAGCCCTTTAATTGCATATTTATGCTTGCTTGCTTTAGAATTTAAATTTCTATAAGACTTAGTTGATAGTAGCAAGAAAAATAAGCTCCCAGAAAAATGTGCACTTGCTAAATTGTTAAGTAATAACAGTAGATAATAATATTATATCAATGATATTCTCGTTTGCAGTATGTTAAATTGTAATCAAGTCGCTAAACTAATTTATCAAAATTCCATCCCCCTCACACAAGGTAACGTAAATTATGAAGTTTAAAATTTTCTTTATATACATACTGTACAGTATATAGATTGTTGTTGAACAGTGCACACTTAAACTATATCACAAAGTTGACGATTTTAATTGTAACGTAATAAACTTTCCTTTTCCTAGTAGTAATATCGATAGTAAAATATCTTATAATTGTTTCTATTCCCAGCTAATAAGATGTTGTACAATTTGCACTAAAATATGCGACTTGCGCTACAGCTAGGTTACTATACAGACTCTTAGTAGACAGAGGTTTTGAGGCATGTACATTTTTATATAAATTTATTCTTCTGAAGGTGAATTATTGTGACTGTATTCTAAAATGTGATACTGTATCAATAATTTTAATCAAGCATTTTTAACTAAGTTTCTCGTATATCCTATGCTTACTTTTTGTCTGTATGTATTTATTTATCTGTTTCTATTGTTATTGATTTCTTTATAAAAAATAATTCTGCAAGATCCTGAGACTAAATTCAGAAGATGGAGAGCGGGCATGGCGAGCAAGGGTTTAAGAGTCAATATTAAGAAAACAAAGGTTATGCATTGTAGATTGAGACGAGGCAATGTGGAAAAGAGCGGTGCATACCCATGTACAGTGTGTGGAAAGGGTGTGGGCGCTAACTCGATTCGATGTTGGGTGTACCATGGGAGTAAGCGCTGTAGTAGAATAAAAGGATCCCTGCCGAAGGATAAGTCAGAAATTGTAGTGCGTAGTGTACAAAGGCGAGTTTGTGTTAAATGATGATCCTGTGGCTGTGAATTTTGGAAATGAGGCATTGGAGCTGAGGAGACGTTTAGGTATAAAGAGTAGTAGCGAGGAGATGCGTACAAGTAGACTGGGGTGGTATGGACATGTAGAAAGAATGGATGAAGAAAATTGGATGAAAAGATGCAGGTCTGTGATTGTGGAGAGAGCTGCACCAAGGGGTGGACTGAGAAAGACCAGGACCCAGATTCACTAACGGTCGTAGCGTGCGATGTCGTACAGCAACCTACGATCGTTCCTAAGGGAGTGCGGAAGGTGTATTCACGAACGCATCGTTGAGCTCCCTTACGGCTCCCTTTCGGTTATTTTCACCGAGGCTTCTCTTGACCAATCAGGCGCTTGGCCTTTGTAAATAAACAATATGTCGCCCACATGACTGAAGCGCCAAGAAGAACCTAATATACTTTAATTTATGAGCTTGTCATTGTTTAGCATGGCTAATTCGATCCACCACAGCCAGCAGGAAGAAGAATAAAGTATCTTGTGAATTGATGATAAGAAATTAGCCTAGCTAGGCTACAGGGAAGCCTGTTAGTGGCCCAAGTTAAAGGATTTTCGACGGATTGATCATTGATAATCATATGTTAGGCTAGTTGAGAGTGTATTATTTATACCTTAACCACAGTATATTGTTCTACTTTACCATGTCTACACCTAGACAGGGCGAGCCAAACCAAAATGCCAGACTTTACTATGTCTATGCCTACACAGGCAGTTCTAGCCAAGCCAAAATGCAAGACTTAGCCTAGGCCTAATTTTTCAAAATAGGCCTAGCATAGGCCTCCTCAATCTATTATCCAACAGTTGGCCATGGGAAATAATTATAGGTTGAGGGGGGCTTTGTCCCCCTCACCTCCCATGACTTATTGCCATCATCAAATATATTACCAGCATGGGACTAATAACAGCTAGTTAACAATGAGGACGGTATGCCTGCAAACACCATCTTAACCTGCTAGGCTTCTACTTTACCATGCTTAGGCTACACCAAGCTAGGCATTGCTAGCCTAACCAAAATACCATACATAGTCCTAACTTTTCTAGCCTAAATAGCCCTAACTTTTTCAAAATAAACCTAGGTTATATCCTAGGCTAGGCTAAACAAAAATATTCACACCACCATATAGGCTAGCCTATTATTTTTGGTTTAGACTATGCCTAGGGTAATTCTTTTCATCATTTTGTTCCTGTGATACTTTCAAATTTGTTGAGGAAATAGGCTACCCTAATCTAACCCAGCTAGGCATTGTTAGCCTAACCAAAATACCATACATAGGCCTAACTTGTCTAGCCTAAATAGCCCTAACTTTTTCAAAATAAACCTAGGTTATAGCCTAGGCTAGGCTAAACAAAATTATTCACACAGCGTTTATTTATTCATTTTTTAGGCTAGGCCTAGGGTAATTCTTTTCATCATTTTGTTCCTGTGATACTTTCAAATTTGTTGAGGAATAGGCTACCATAATCTAACCCAGAGGTGGTGAGTAGTTGGAATAAAACATTTCCGCAATAAATGAGGGTTAAAATCTACTAATGGTAGGCTACGTGTTGTCGCAGCACATGAATTTGTGCATCAATTAACCTTGACTAGGTCTAGGCTGGCATATGTAGGCTATTCATAGCTTAATTCGGCCTGTCATAAGACATTAAGGATACAAATATATTCATACTTTGTATTAAATGCCTTAATGGTGTTGTAAACACAAGTTAACAATCATATTGCGCTATTATTGCCTCAATAATGATTTAGTGTGTCATAAAGAGCTATACTGCAGACGAATTTGTTATGGTCGCGGGTTGTGTTATCGATATTTGTGTACCTATATCCGGGTCAAATTCATGTAAGGGTGGTCTGGACCACCCTTAGCGAAAGGGGATTTTAGGGACTTCCTACGATCAAAGATGGCCGCTACGACGCTTCGTGAATACCAGCGTTGAGACGTAAGGGAACGGTAAGGGAGTTTTCGGATCGTACGACCGTTAGTGAATCTGGGTCCTGGGATCGGACTATACGTGCCGATCTCAAATCCCAAAACTTGAGAAGTGAAGCAGCCCTTAACAGGGTTGACCGGAACGCCGCCATTAGAACAAGAGATTGAAACTGCACGTATGTGTGGAGCACTTAGTCTGAACATTTTATGTATGTATGTTCTTGTTAAAAGAGTACTGTTTGTTTAAATCTGTTGTTACTTCTTCATATTTTGCAATTAGTGCGTTGTTATATGTGCAATTAGTTTGCTTGGGAAACAGATTAACTTGCTCATGTAGTGATGGACACCCTATGTGGTAGATTATGTTTTTTATTTCAAAATTTGATTTTATTAAGCGTTATTTCCATATAGCGATTTTGATGAGTTATTTTGCTTTTATCTTGTCTCGTCCCAGTTTTGGTGTTTATTTTGAAAGTTTTACATTATAATATATATGTTTGTATGTAATTAAAAACACATGACCTTAAAACATTTGTAATAATTTCCCTGTGTTATTCTTTAATACCCTTTAAGACAAACATTGCATTAGAAAAGTTTGCTCATAAAACTCTTTAGTGTACAGGGATGTCTCCCCATGCAGCTGGTAATCTTTTGTGTACCGTACTAGTGAAGATTAGAAAATTAGAAACTCCTACCTTAACTTATTGTTTTACCATTAATCTATTATTCTTAATAAGGAAGGATCTGTAAAGGCCAAAGTGCACTCGCCAACACAGCAGCAGTCAGTGCTGTGCTATGCTGTATGTGACCATAGATCAAATCCCTAGAAGTTCAGTTTCATTTTGTTGAAAACCTGTAGAGAACTGATGTTGGATAGCATATGCAGCAATTTTGAGAGAAGGATTCTTGTAGGCACACAAGATCACTTTATAACTGTCTTTGTTGAACCTTTTTCAGCGTTTGTAGGTTCTCGGTGGATCACATATATGCTTTAATTAATTTCGTTGGAGGTGTTTGGTGTTGTGGTGAAATTAATAAAATATACATAGAGCAATGGAATTAAAAACAAAAAACAAAAAAACAAATACAGAATATTCCTCCAACTAAAGTTTACAACAGTTTGTGATCAGTATTCGCGTGTTGTAAATTTCAGCAAAATATTACTATATAGAAATTTAGCTTGCACGTTCAGGGGTTATGGTTGCAACTGGACGACCTAGATGTGTGTGATTAAATATTTTGTTGTTTCTGTTCAGACTCTGTCTTGAGTCTGCCACTCCCAGCTATGGTTTATGGGCCCGAGAATATACTTACATATATACATATACAGTACATACTAGTGTACTTGCAAATTTGAAGGTCTAATTTATCCTGAGTTAACATTATATTCCCAGAAAGTAGATTCAAGGGATATGGTGCCGAAATTTGGTAAATACTTCCTTCAGTACACTCTGAGTTCCCCATTCTAAATAATATAGCCTCTGCATGAAGTATGCAAAAGCACCTGTGCCTATTTTGCCTCACCACCTTTATTACTACTTCAATGAACAAGTTATACAACTCCTGTCATAAGCCTACTCTTACTTGGAATAGTTACCTTATCTATCTACAGTATTGACAGACATCTTCATTCCCAAAGGTGTTGTAAAAATGTGTATTGGTTCTATGCAAGTTTAAAAAATCCATATGCCATACATTTCATATTTTAAAATTCCCCCTCGTCGTCGATACCCCATACTGTGTCACTCCATTGATCACAGATCCGCTTATACTGTACACTATTTCCTGGAATGCTTGTCCTTTTGAAGGTTCTGCCCATTTTAAGTCCTATTTGCTTCTTGGCATATTCTACCTTTCCCCATCCCCCTGGTAAGATTAAAATATTACTAATTATCTCTTGATGCCTACATTGTTACATGGTTCATTTGCATGTGCCTTCAAGTATGTGAGAACAAAAAAATCCTCGATACAGTATTACTGTATTTTCCACTTTCTCCCATATCATATGCGGTCTTCTACTACCAGCTACTCCATGCATGTATCTCACATAATATTTCTTTGCTTTCCGTCATCACCCATTCTCTGAACATGATCATACCATCTCAAAGTACTTCTTTTTATCCACTCAGCCACTCCACATTTAATGTAAAAAACATGCTGCCATTCTGAAAAACCTCATCTCCACATCTTTCAGTTTGGAGAGGTCCTCATAACTGTTACGGTAGGCTCAAATGTTAAGTAGCCACCCTCATAATTATACTACCTACCATACATTGACCTGGACAAACTTCAATCATTTTCAGTTGGGTATCAAGATATTTTTTTTTTTTTTTTGTATTGACAACAAATATGAAAGAATATTCTTATATTAGGTGTTCTGTGTTTCTTTCTGCGCTAATGCAATAAAAAGTGCTCCCGCATCTTTCATGAAGCTTCTCTGGTTATCCAGGCTTAATCCTCGCATCTCTGCCACAATCATCACCCCCGCACCATACGCATAATTGTGTTCTCCTACCATGGCAGTCTTTACCTGTGCTATTAAGTCTTCGGTCTCTGAGTCCTAGCCAGGTTTCTGTAAAGCTCTTTTACGCTTTGTGTTTTTGTTACTACCCAAATTTGGAGCTGTTCTATTCAAGCTATTAGAGCTGGAAGATGTACTGGTACTCAGGTAGAGGTGGACCGATCACTTTCGAGAGGACTGCGAGGCGTACTTTTGCCGCTGTCCAAGTCAGCATCTGAATCTGGGGCATCTATGCTGAGGACCATGACATCTTCGATGGACAGCTCCTCAGCATCATCTTCTTGCATATCAGCCTGCAAGAAGAAATTACTATATTAGAAAAGAACACCAGTAAAAAGATGGAACTGACTTGTTTAATTATTACTACTGTTATAGAAACTTGTCTTGATTGTTGATATTCAGGACCACGGCATCATTCCTTTGTGCAGTACTGTATCCTGAAATAATTTTCATAATTGAAAATATAAACCATTTGGTATGGAATCATTTTGATCATCGATGTTCTGGACCTCAGCATTATTCCCCTACACACTATCCTGAATGAAGAAATGCCTTTATTAGTAAAGAACACCAGTAAAAAGATGGAACTGAACTTGTTTAATTATTACTATTGGTATAGAAACTTGTCTTCATTGTTGATATTCAGGACCACGGCATCATTCCCTTGTGCAGTATCCTGAAATAATTAGGCTATCATAATTGAAAATATAAAAAATTTGGTATGGTATCATTTGACGACAGCATCATTGCCTTCCCTGGAAAAACTTATAACCATGGTACTGTAATTCTACAGAACTACAACTTCTCAATTACACAATTCCTGCCTTAACGATTAGTTTCATTTGCTCTTACCTTTTTCAGGGAATTACAGTTTCACGGACAAATGCCGCTTTTGTAATTGCGTAAATATTATTGTGCTTCCCCTATAACAGAGGCAGTGTATATTCAAGTATTTGGCCAGTGTGTTGAATAAAGACAGGAGTATGGATGAAGAAGTGCGGGAGATGGTTGTAAGAACGCTGAAAGCAGTAACAAGAAATAGAGTGGTCAGCATGGAAGTCCTTGCATGGCAGTGTGGTAATCCCGACATTGACTTACGGGAGCGAAGCATGGACGTTGTTGGATAGACACAAATCAAGAGTGAGAGGGGTGGAAATGAGTTAGTTGAGAAGTGCGTGCGGAGTTACATGGAGGGATAGACCGACAAATGAGAAAGTAGGAGAGCGGTGTGGTGTAGATGTTAATTATAATTTCCCAAGATCTAGGCTGTGGGATTCCTCACACAAAATTGTTATCAGATCGGCTGACAATCAGTTAAAAAATTTGGGGATAGTTTACCTATCTATATTTTATTTATTTCACCACAACACCAAATACCTCCAATGAAATTAATGTAAGCATATATGTCATCCACCGTGATTCGAACCTGGGTTATCACACACATATTGTTTAAGACTCTAGCCATTACACCACCAGGACGGTGGGAAGGAAGGGGAGGGAAAATAAATTTCGCAATTGCAAAAGTACCGATATCGTTTGTTCGCGCAACTGTAAGATCCCCTGAGAAAAATACCGGTAGCAGCATAAGATACGGTAAGGCAGAAATTTCGTAATTGAGAAGCTGTAATTGTTTAGGTTGACGAAAACATACTTGGGTACCCGATGTCACAAACATCATTACTTACCAGTACAGGAACTTCCGTATTGGGGGCCAATGCTGACAACCGATTGTCCGTGCTGTCCGTGTAGTCCAATATCTCGTCAAGAAATGTGAGGAACTTGAATAGTTCCCATTTTGGAATGGTTTCCCCACCAGATCCACTTGGTTTGAGTTTTGTTCTTCTCCTTCATGTAGTATTCTTTCAGACTACCAAAACAAATTCCGTATATGATCTGAAATGAGAAAAATCAATATATAAATTTATTGTTAAGTTGTTGTTGTTGTTGTTGTTGTTGTTGTTGTTCCCCAAGCTGCCTGGCCGAACAGCCCCAAGGCCCCGAGCAAGGCAAAGGCCATAACCGAGCGCCCCCACAGAACCCTCCCTGCCGACCACAATAAAGCCTGGGTGACCGAAGCCACTCCATGGCGGGGAGTTGAGTAGAGTGCGGAAACGCCCGGGAAACCAAAGCCCCACCCAGGGCCCTGTGCCCCTCAGCAATTATGAAGAGAAAGTTGAGTGGCAAAGGAAAAGTGTGACGCTTTGGCTACCAATCTTGGTAGATTGGGAGGTCAATCCACTGAAGAGATGCCGTCACTTGAGATCTAGAAATCATATAAGTAAAAGGAACAGTCAGAGTAAGCTATATGGGTATGGCAGAGATCGCTCAGTTCTCACTGATAGACCAGCCCATCACCACATGACTAGAGCCAAATCCTCTCAGCATCAGCTAGGAAAGGCCCTAGAAAGTCGCCTTTGGCGGGGGGATAGCTCCCCTATTTCAACCCATTTCGGGGTTGGGCACCCTGTTAAGCTGTTAAACTGGTTAAAGTCTACAATCACATCCACAGCCATTGTAATATATACACTCCACATGCTCTTCACAAAACAATCTTACCTCGAACAAGCTAGAGAATACACTGAATTGCCTGTTTTCATTATTTTACTTTCGATACCAAGTCTTTTTTAGTGTTTAGAAAGCATGAACAATTTCAAAAGCATATAGGCCTAGTCTAGCCTAGGGGTTTAATTCTAGTTTCGGTTTCACAGCACACTCATCAATGTTTATGGCTTCTATAAATTTGTCATAGCTTATACCGTACTTCATTCCTATATATGTCAGTAACGGCGCAAATGGAATTAGGCTAGCCTATAATTACTGTGAAAAAGTTAATATTTACCTCCTGTTATCCACAGCCAAAGCTGAAGATTGCGGAGTAAATACCGTAGGCCTAGACAATAATAATAATAATAATAGTTCTTAAAGCTAGCGAATGCTAAGCCAGCTAAGGATAGCCCAATAAGGCCAATTAGGCGTATTTCCATTGGGGTCCTGTACTATTGTACTACCCCATTCTCTTGCTCAAGAGGGACGGTAATGACTCAGTGCTTGTAAAAAACCTTACTGCGCCGAGCGTGTGCGCGATCCTGAGACCTTCTGGGTAGATGTCCAAGACACTAGTCACTACACCACCGAGCCGACTTTTTTTTCGGCGACCGTCAATCTTTTATTATTTTAATACTAGGCTACACCAGCGGGGGGGGGGGGGGGGGGGGGCGGCAGCCCCCCCCCATAATACTAGGATAGGTTAGGTAAGGTTGTTAGGTTAGGCTATTATTACCCCTTATTTTCGTCTTTTACCACGCAGTTACCCTGATCTTCATAGCCCTCCTCACTAGTGGGGGCCGTTTTTTTAGATTGTTGGATAATGGGTAAATACTCATTTACCCCAGTCCTTAGTATAACAATAAACAAACATTGTAGCCTATATTAAAGAAAACTGAGAAGAAGAAAAAATCACTAAATTCGCTGTGAAACCAAAACTAAAATTTTACCGGCCTCGGCCTAGCTATATAAAAAAATGTGTTGATAAAACCAAATGATACAACACATTTGTGTTCTTAATCTTACCTCCTGTCAAGTATGCCAATGTTGGAAAAACTTCTCGGAGTTGCTGGGCGACCAATCCAAAGTAATGTCGTCTCAGGTTGATTTTCTTGTACAAGTCACTTTTTGTATTCCACAGGGTCGGATATTCCCTCACTGTTTCGATTAAGGCTCCCTCGACATCTTTTGTCCAAGACATCCTACAGGTAGCCATGATGATAGTTTTTGAATAGGGTACTGTAAAAGGTGTCTATATACTGTACTTTGGGTACACACGTGTAGTTGACTGCTGTGGCTGTACTGCTATGCGGGAACCACAGGCAATCGCGGCTATTTGCCTGCTAGTGGTATGGCTATTGTAGCCTATATGTACCTAGTTTATGTCTATCAGCAGCTTTCCTCACTGTCAAAATATATAATTTTGCAGCCAAATATACAATTCAACGTGACACTTTCGATATATCAGTCCAATTATATGTGAAAAGGCCAGAACACATCAGGGGTACGTTGCTAGTCACAATAAGTAGCGCTACAATTCGACGCCGAAAGTATATTGTCGCAATTAAGGTTATAACCAGAAACATAATGAAGAATACACATTTGGTTAACACATATGTGATTGCATCCACCTTTTCATGTAGCCGATTGTGTAATGCTTAGTATTTTCAATACATTTCTAGTATTGCATTGTTCCATACCGTATTGAGGCTGACAATTTACCTCCGTCAATAGATGGAGCTTCCCACCCAGGTCGGGAAGCATCTTAGCTCCGTCAAACGGGGAGATTTGTGCCGGAGAATGGCGGTAGCTCCATTTTTTGCGGTAGAATGGCGGGAATTGGCCCAGTGTGATACCCCCTTTAAGTTCCTCTTGGCTAAGCTTGAATGCTAGATTCTCGTCTTTAAGCAAATCCACTTCCCTCTGAAGTTTAACATTAACCTCCCTCAGAGCCAAGACCTCTTCCTTCACCACAACCATCTCCTCCCTTACCTGGAGAATAAGATGATGCAGATCAGTAAAGGATTCGCACTCCATGCCTGCCATGATCCCAATAAGCTTAACGAGGAGCAAAAAAGCTAAGTACAGAAAACAAAAGCAAACCAGTCAACTAACAGCTAAAAACTGAGCTAAGACACTGTTTTAAATACGAAAGCTCTGCCTCCAATCACAGGTAAGCGTATATGATCACTAATGTCACGGGTAAGGTATCCTCGCAGGAGCTCAGATCAACCCAACCTTCCTCTGTCACTGACTGAACACGACTTACTTACTCGATTTTCTTTTTTCTTCAACACATTTTCGGCTCGTTACAGGAAGGCTATCATCAGGTAGTCAAACATGATCCTTAAAAAACGAAGACAAGTCTAAAATTAACTACAACTAAAAGGATCTATTTAGTATATTTAAAGAAAGCTAAAACTAAGAATTCAGCTAGGTAAGGCACTCGTAATAACTAAAAACGAATGTTTTAATGACAAGATTAAAAAATAATACAAAGCTTAATCTAAAACAGAAAAACTCACTGATAAATATGAGAAAAATAAGAACGTCCACAACGGATAACAACAAGTGGACAACTGAGGAAGTTATAGCACAAATTGTGAACAGTGAATAATACATCAAACTAATATTTCTGAAATTCGTTCTATTGTCCTACATCTATATAAGGCGCGTTTTCGCGAGCTTTTTATGGGCCTGGGTCGACCTGGATGTACCCAGGTCGACCCAGGCCTGTTTCTGTTTTCGCGATTTGAAGACAGGTCTGATCTAAAGATCGGGAAAATTGAGCCTGACTTTGCCCAGGCCGGGTTACAGCTCTCGGATTGGCTGAGATTTCAATATGGCTGTTCCAATAAAGAGGCACTGATAGAGGATTTTCTACCTATTTTTCTGTATTCTGAATATTATGATGACATGCAAAACATTATTTAAATACGGCACATGCAATATATGATAAATAACAACAACACATCAATGTGTTAGACAAGGACAAGGTATATCCCCTCAAAATCAACAATATTAACTCCACAAAATAAATCTTAGATCCCTACTAAAACTTCCAAGATCGCATGGTCAGGGCAAAAAATCCAAGAGCTTGTGAAAAAAGCCAAGCACTCTCATCACTGAGGACGAGCTCTTCACCGTACCGGACATTTTCCGCCATCTTGTTTGTTGTCATATGTGACGTCAACATCACCCAGGTCAAACCAGCCCAACTCAGTCCCCAGGGCTGACTTTACCCAGGTATACCCAGTCCCAGATGACGTCACTGGCACGCGAAAACATCCACTGGGACTGGATCGACCCAGGTACACCTAGGAACAGGGGCTCGGGAAAACTGAGCTGACCCAGGTATACCTGGGTATACCTATGTAAATTGTCTAGCGAAAACGCGCATAATCTAATTAGCTACTAAACACGAATGTTTCAAATGGTCCAAAAATTGAACCATAGTCTATCAATCTATAACGAGACAGATTAAGAATTACCTGTATTAGAAATGTTAAGCTCGGGGTTTATTTTATGTATTAACAATTCCTCGCCAATTAGCGCATGA
Source organism: Paralithodes platypus (assembly GCA_032716605.1). Taxonomy (NCBI): domain Eukaryota; kingdom Metazoa; phylum Arthropoda; class Malacostraca; order Decapoda; family Lithodidae; genus Paralithodes; species Paralithodes platypus. Next base: position 42,598,163 of record CM064519.1, read on the forward strand.
GCAAGATTACGAAATCTACCAAATTATTTCAAAATTATCAGGTGAAAATGGGTGATCTTGTTCCCTTGAATGACTTCCTATTGCGGAAAATGACATTTTATGAAATAATTGACCGGATGTATGACTCTTTCCAATATGCTCAAACATCCTAACTTTGAATGTACAGTACGTACAGTACATCCAATATACCTGGCCTAACAGCCAGGACATGTGAATTTATATATAATGTTTGAGCATAACTGGTCAGGTAATATATCCTTATGTTGAAACAAGTTACACATTTTGTAATCATTCGTAAAAACTATCCTGAAGTTTATTGCTGGAAAACTGTTACTCAGTCTTTAGCATAATATTTTTGTATTTACAGCTAATATCGACATAGAAAGGCATTTTTAGATACTTGATTACTCAAATTTGGGTACTTCCACTTTACACAGTTTATTATACAAACATTTCATAACACAATGATTAAAGAGATTTACGGTATAATTATTGCACAACAAATATTCCCTGAGCTTGCATAATTATTTCTTCATGTGGAGCAAAATAAGTCGAACACACATCATAGGCTCTATTCAATAATGTAAAAATAAAATTAAGTTTATAAACACTGGTAGTAAAACTGAACCAATTCAGTCCCTGATTCGTAAAGGTGGGCTTACGGTACACGCTTGTGGTTAGTCCTTGATCAGTCTTTTTAACTAAATCATCTAAATATGCTAATTTACTATTTTCTTCATTATCAACCGTGAACTTAATATTCTTATGCTTATTGTTCATGTAACTAAAAAAAAATATATATATATATACCGGTATATACCTGTATATATATATATATATATATATTTACCGTATATATATATATATATATATATATATTTACTGCATATATTGGGAGGTTTGACGACCTCCCTTATAACCAAATAAGGAAAACCTCTTATTTGGTAGCAGTCTCGGAGTATCCAACGTAGGGCTTATGATCTCAGCCGCTACCACAGCGGGCCGATTTATCGGTACTCACGCGAAGTAACCAAATAATCTCTAGAGTTGAACCTCAATTCACTACTAGGCACGTTGTACACACTCCGAGACGACTAAGAAGGAAGAGAAAGCGAAGGAGAGAAAGAATTGTTATAGTTACCCATTTAATCTAGCTGCTCTCCTCTAAGCCATGCTCCATGTTCTATGAGTCTGCGCCAGGACCTGCCAAAGTATCAAGGTATCAAGTAATCAGTGTAGATTGGATGGGCAGGGGATCGGCATGAGGGCGGGATACTCTGTCGTTGGATACTCCGAGACTGCTACCAAATAAGAGGTTTTCCTTATTTGGTTATAAGGGAGGTCGTCAAACCTCCCAATTTAGTAGCAGTCTCTACGTTTCCAACGTAGGGCTTGAATCCCAAATTGGAGGAGGACATCCAAGAAACCTTAAAAACCCCAAGCCTTAGAAAAAGTAGATGACCAAGAAAAGACACAAATAAACAAATCAGTTTATAGGAAAAAGAGTGTACCAGTACGGTGCATATTAAGAAAGTACATGCTACAAGTGTATCAGTCTAGGGTCTAAAATGCACAGGCAGGTAAAGGAAGAGGTCATGTCGACCTTGGAATGGCACACCAACATGGGAAAGGTGAAGACAATTGTAAAGTAGTACAATAACAAACAGCACGGCACAGCATGTGGATGACCTCCGAAGACACTCTTATGTACAAGACATGGGTATGAGGCATAGGCATACCAATACAAAAACCCGTAGACAGTATAGTCCAAATGTAATAAACCTTAAGAGGTACATGCGTAACACTAAACAGACAGTACTGTTCAGACAAGTATTGAAAGAGAAAGTCTTTGTACAAGCATACAAACCCCCCCCCCCCCCCCCTGTTGTAGGGAAAGGAAGAAAATACAGTACGGGAGGAAGAGACACAGGAGACGGTGGACGTCACCACATGACACTCTGTAGTTACACGACATGGGTAGGAGGCAGAAACATACCAACACAAAACCCGTAGACAGTTGAGTCAGAAAGTAAAAACTGGAAGAGCGAAATCCTAAAGTGAAGCCAAGTGGAAAGTATTCACAAAAACACAAGGCACGGCAGAGCAGACGGACGCCATTAGACGACACTCTGGAGGTTCATGACACGGGTAGGAGGCATAAGTATACCAACACAGAACCCCGGAGACAGTGGAGGCAGAACGGGAAAGAGTGTAAGAGCGAAAACCGTAAGTGAAGGCAGGTGTTAAGTGTTTACAAAACAAAATGGCAAGGTATAGCCGGCCGACGACATCATCCGACATTCGTCATGTACAAGACATGGGTATGCGGCATAAGCATACCAAGGTAAAACCCGTAGACAGTGTAGTCATAATGTAAAAGCCGTAAGAGCGACATCCTCCATACCAAACAGACATGTATTGAAAGAAAGGCTTTGTACAAGCATACAAAAAAGACCTCCCTCCCCCCCCCCCTCCTTTGTCAGGGAAAGGAAGAAAATACAGTATGGGACGAAGACAGCAGGAAGAGAAGCAGGATGGATGACGAAGCAGGGGACACGTTGATGGAACGCGACCCAAGGCATATGAAGCCTGGCCGTGGGCATGGAGAGGTATGTGCACACCGAAGCCCGTCCCGGCACAGTGGCACACACAGAAGCAACAGGGCGCGAATCTGGCATAGCCGAAGTTCCATACGAGTCTACAAAACGAACAGAAGGGGTCAAAGTGACGAACCCGAGGGAAGGGGCCCTGGCTATGGTTTGGAGCCGGACGGAGCCTAAAGCAGGTATTCAGAAAGATGACACCCCTTGTGAGGGAGCACCAGCCCCGTCAAGGCCGCGAAGGGTACCCCAAGAGCGGGCAGGCGGCCTCGAAAGATGTAGGACCGTACATGCCGGCGAGTGTCCCAAACCAGTGATGAAGGGAACGGAACACAAACGTAACCGAAGGAGCTGTGTGCTCACTACCCAGCGTCACGGAGCCAGTTATGGAACCCAATCCAAGATGACTAAAGCCCTCCACGGAGACATCAGCCAGCGCCGATGAAGCATATCAGCCAAGCCGAGGTCAAAAGGCGGCAACCACCCAGCCACACAAACATTTATGACACAAATGCCAACAAGGGCCCTAGGGCTCCAACCCGGCCCAAGAGAAAGCCGGAGAGAGGGAGGGGAACGGAACACGGACACCATTGTTTCAGCCGTTTGGCAACACACATGCGGCGGCAACAGAGTTGACATGTTGGAGCAGCGGTGGGGCAGGACTTTAGTGTTCCATAGGCCAATTGTCGAACTGACAGGAGAGTCTTGTGAAGGTGCAGTCTCTTTGGAACACTGTTAAGGCTGGTGTGGTAACCGAGACTGCAGGAGCAAGTGCAGCGGGGGGGGGGGGGGGGACTCCGGCGAGGTGTGCTGAGGCATGGTTAGCACCACACCAACATCATCCACAGGGACGACTGGGCGGGGCAGTGGTGAGGTGGGACCTGATCGTCCTACAGTACACCCCAACTACCGAAAAGCAACCCGTCTGAGCCGGTACAATGCACGTGAACGGACAAATGACGGGAACCCAGTACACGTATGTATAGCGGAGCGTACCAAGCACGGGCCGGCCACATGGGCGCGATCAACCAAAACCCCGCGCCAGATAAATCCCAGCCCGTGGAGGACGTAGCACATGAGGAGTGCGACGGGCGGAGGCAATGTGGACACCGACTGTCATCCACTCCAATCCGTGCCGAAGGCATCAGCGGATAAGAAGACCAACCGAAAGGCCACCGACAAGCCCGCCAGGGCAAGACAGCGATCCCGCAGGAAGAAGAACGGGACCAACAGGATCATGGCCCGGACACGAAAGCGAAGAGCCCTGACCACATGCCGTGGTGGCGAAGACCCATGTTAGATCGGGAGCCCCACCCCCTCACACGACGCATCTGTGGCTATCCAGATGGCCGCCGGGGGAGCAGGCCAGGGCACCGCTGCCGCGAGCGAGCCCCGAGCGACCCAGTGTGATAGTCTCATATGTAGCAAGCGCGGTACCGGCCACAGCCAGTAAAGGGGGGGGGCGATACAGGGAAGTGTTAGGGGACCAGTAGAACAAGGTAGTCGAGTCCGAGCTGGCCTAAAGGCACGGTCAGTGCCGCCCAAGGTAAAGATCCCAGCCGGGAAAACACCCAGAACACGTTCGTGAATGAGAACGGGCAGAACACGACGAGTGTGGACGTGGACACCCGACCCGGGGGAACAGGAGCACAGTGGAGGGTCCATGGCTCCCAGTGTGAAGGTGGGAGGACCGCCATGTGAAATAGCGATGGTGAACCCCAGGCCTGTGACACGGACGACTACAGCGAGTGTGGCCAGGACACAATGTGTGGAGATGTTATCGCGACGGCACCTCCCCCATACATGGACCGGAGTACCTGGGCCACCTCCTGAGACACTGCGTCGATGACAGGGAGGGCGCCCGAGAGGAGGTTGAGACCTCCACCTCCAGGCCAGACCCTACTATACCCCGTTGTGCCCACGACCGGCGTGGCTAGCGCAGGAAGTGGGGGCGGGAGAAGCCGGTGCGGGCGCTTTGCGTCAGGCCCACCACCAAGTCAATGAGACGGCTGGTTGAGGGGAGAGGGTATGGGCCAGGAGGAGCAACGCGTTGGGCGGAGCATAGCCTCCCTTAAGGTGTCATGGAGAAAGGAACTACCATGGCCAAACCCCCGTCCACCTGGCCGTCCTGACGAAAACGGAGAGCGGGCCTCACGCACCGGCCTGTCCCCCTCCCGTCCGAGCAAGGCAGCGGAGGACGAGGGTCCCGGAACTTGCCAGCAGAGTCCACCCACAGGACGGAACGGCAAACCGGGTACGAACAGCCACGGGAGGAGCGTATACAACGCCCCCCGCGGCCCGTCCCATAGCCCAAGCCCCAGGGCTGCTTGCCAGCGACGGACCACCACTCGCATGGTTGGAGGACGACGAGGGCTTCGCCACGACCTCCCATCATGCGGAGCATGTGTCGCTTAGTACAAGCAAGAAAGCCCCCTGCCAAGCCACCCCCAGGAACGTCAGTCCCGGACGTAAAAGGGCCGGCAGGAGGAGGTGGCTGTGGACGGCGGCAGGGGCTGACGAGCAGAGAAACCACCCGAACCAGTCGACGGCAATGGGTGGCGAACGTCCTGGACCGGGCAGGAAAAGCGAATGCAACGTAGGGCTGAAGAACCCAGAGAAGTCCGAGGAGCGGAGCAGCAGGCCAGACACAAAAGTGGAGGCCACGGTGGGGATGGACGGTAAAAGGTCAATGAAGAAAGGAGGGAATCCAATACACACAGGACCAACACCACGTGAGCGGAGGCCTGGGACCTGTCAGCGAGGCTCTGTGGCGATCTAGGAGCAAGAGGCCATCTGTGGAGCGGAGTCGAGGTACAGAAGGAAATTAACAGAGGACACATCAAGGGAGGGAAACCCAGCAAAGCAGCCGGTCCCTGGGTGCATATGAATGCAAAGGGCATAAAGAACCAGAGGAAAAAGACACGTGGCCGATTCCTGGTGACAGATACAGGGCACAGGGTACATCCAAGACCATAAAACTCACCTGTGGAGCGAGGTTCTATAGAAAGAGGAAGAGGCAGATGACACCCTGCCTGTTTGGCGGAAAACGTGTGGAAACACAACGCAGAATCAAGGCCGAACCCCCCTGGCAGTAAAAAGTCAAGTGTGAGCAACCCGACACCTAAGCGGTACAAATAGGTGGGGGAATCCAAGACACACAGGACAATCGCCACGCGAGCAGAGTCCTGGGACTAGGCAACAGGTCCCTGACCCCACCAAGGACACTAGAAGGCCGTCTGTAGGGCGGAAATGAAGCACAGGAGGACACAGAGGACAGGAAATCAGCCAAGTAGCCATATCCAGGACCATATGTACATTCAAACCGAGACAGGGCACCAACTCCATCAATAACCGAGAAAAAAGGCGATGTGGCCGATTCCCGGATACAGATAAACAGGGTACATCAAAAAGTAGAAAATTTGCTTGTATAGCAGAATTCTATAAAAGATGAAGAGCCAGAGGACACCAGGAGATCCTCGCTTGTGAGGCGATCTAGGCCCGTCGGCCGTCCTCCGAAGCAGGGTGCGTCCAGGAGGTGAAGGGCGGAGAGACAAACTTCACATCGGCGGGGGTCGTAGACATCCTTGGCGTAGCAGGCCGTGCGGAGGCAGCACCCACGACCGAAAGCATGTCAGGCGGAAGCAGGGAGGAGCCGTCAGTACGGCACCTAAAAATGGGGGGGAGCGTCACACACCAGTGGAGGTGAGACAGGGGAAAAGTATGAGGCAGTAGAGCCAAAATAGCAGTTGAAACCCAAGTAAGACAATATCCAGGAAGATGCCAAGTAGCAAGGAAAGTCAATTAAAAGACACCCACACAGTAGACCACAACCACCAGGGCTGGGACAAGCCCATTTGGCAAGACCCAACCCTGGTAAACAGGGCCAAGTCCTTTGGGGAAAAAAGACCCCACCCAAAATACCTAAGAACCCTCCGGGATAGCGGAGGGAGGAGGGGGCGAAGCGGTGAAGGTCTCGCCGGCAGGAGAGCGGGCACCAGCAGGAAGGAAAAAGGTCAAGTGTGAGCAACCCAACAGAACCCTATTAGAGGAAATAGGGAAGGGGAGGGAATCCAATACACACAGGACAATCGCCACTTTGGGTCGAGTCCTAGGACTTTTCAGGAGGTCCTGGGGGCCACCTAGTATACTAGGAGGCACCTGTAGGGCGGAAACTAGGTACCGAAGGAGGACACAAGGAAGAGGAAACAGCCAAGCAGCTGTCGTCCAAGGAGTCCTGTCCAGGTACAATGAAAAAAGGTGGCAGAACAGGGTGCCGAAAACCAAGGCAAGCGAAAAAGCCATGTGGCCTAAGCCTTGACAAGGTATAGGGCATGACATGTCGGCCGAGAGCAGGGAGGAGCCGGCATCACAGCACTGAAAAATGGGGGAAGCATTACCCACCAGCGGAGGTGAGACAGGCAATATGAGGCAGTATAGCCAAATCAGCATGTAATACTCAGGAAGACAATATCCAGGAAGAAGCTAAGTAGCAAGTATATCAGGAAAGTCAAATAAAAACCACCCACACCGGAGACCCTCAACACCAGGGCTGGGACAAGCCCCTTAGCGAGGCCCAACCCTGGGAACAGGTCCAAACCAATGTTTGGGGAAAGTTGTCCCATCCGAAATACCTGAGAACCCTCTGTGAGAGCGGAGGGAGGAGGCGGCGAAGTGGCGGCGGCGGAGGGACAGCCGGCAGTAGAGCGGGCACCAGCTGGAAGGAAAAGGTCAAGTGTGAGCAACCCAACAGTACCCTATAAGTTTAAATAGGGGTGGGGTGGGAATCCAAAACACACAGGACATCGCCACTTTGGGTCGAGTCCTAGGACTTTTCAGGTGGTCCTTGGGTCCACCCAGTATACAAGGAGGCCGCCTGTAGGGCGGGAACCAGGTACAGAAGGGATAGGAAAACCAGCCAATCAGCCGTTGTCCAAGAAGCCCTGTCCAGGTACATGAAATAGGGGGCAGAGCAGGGCGCATAAACCAAGTCAAGTGAAAAAGCTATGTGGCCTAGGCCTTGACAAGGCACAGGGCACATCAAAAAGATAAAGGCGCTTGTAGGGCGGATTTAAAAAGATGAAGGAGCTGAGACCCTTGCCTGTGTGGCGAAAAAACGTGAGTAAACACGAAAATCGAGTCAACTTGTCCAAGCACATCCTCCCTGTGAGCGGGGCCCCTATCGCGTACAGTTTCCAGACATCCCCCCCCCTTTTTAGTGATCAAGTAACCACAGGCAGGGGAAGAACAGAAACATGTACTGTAAGAAAAACGAGAATTTAACCGAGAGCTACGAGACCGAGACTTCCCAGTCAGTGGAGACAAAAGGAAGGCAGAAGGAAAGGACCTGTGTGGATCATTCCAACGGCGGACAGCTCAAGGCAAAAACCGATTAGCTTAAACACACAATTAATGAGAATTTTAACAAGAGCGTAGAAGACCAACCAGCAAGTCAGTAGAGACAAGAGGAAAACAGAAGGACAGGACTATGTGGCCCAATCCGACGGCGGTCAGCTCAAGTTAAAAAACACAGGCCTAGCCTAGTTACACAATTCACATAAAAGAGAAAAGACTAGGGCAGCGACAATCCCTAAGTGAAAAAACCTAGTAACAAAGCTAAACACCGCCCGAGAAGCCCCACAATTACGTTAAATTAATAAAATAAAAGGAGGATAGCCTAGGGATAGACCGACATTTTCACCAGAACCACGTATCCACGAGTCAAGTAGGCCCGGGGAAACGAAAAGGAACTGACAAAAGCGTGAACCATGCGAACGAAATACAAGACCACCATCTATGGACAAGTTTAATAAACAAGTCAGAAGGGCTATAGGTCAGTTGAGACCAAAGCAGCATGTTTGTGAGAGAATAAAGGCTGTGTGGCCTATGCTCGCACAAAAGCAGAATCCAGAGAAACCTCATGCTCAAGTCTTGTAAAACATCGACACATAGTCATATGAAAAAACAATAAAACAAAAAGTCACAAAGGGAAAGAAACACAATGCATCCCGCGGGAAGCATATCCCCCCCCCAAGGTACATTAAGGGTAGTTAAAGTGAACATGAACCCGAAAAGCGAGGGTAGAATAGACACACAACGACCGCTACGTGGCGTTGAGGACCAACCACCCCGAAGAAAACAAATAAATAAACATGTCTCCAGCACTACGCGCACACCCATAAACACGCCATAAAGCCGTAGTAAAGTGCTGCCTACATCACTGAACATCCTTCTAAAACCTCAACAGCCTGAAAAGGCTCACACTCACTAATAGTTGAAGCGAAGGGGATGCAAAGCAGGCACTCGCGAAGCACAGACAAAAAAGGCGTGTGACATCGACGGTGGGTGCGAAGTGACTGATACTTTGGCAGGTCCTGGCGCAGGCTCATAGAACATGGAGCATGGCTTAGAGGAGAGCAGCTAGATTAAATGGGTAACTATAACAATTCTTTCTCACCTTCGCTTTCTTTTCCTTCTTAGTCGTCTTGGAGTGTGTACAACGTGCCTAGTAGTGAATTGAGGTGCAACTCTAGAGATTATTTGGTTACTTCGCGTGAGTACCGATAAATCAGCCCGCTGTGGTAGCGGCTGAGATCATAAGCCCTACGTTGGAAACGTAGAGACTGCTACTAAATATATATATATATATATATATATATATATATATATATATACATAAATATATAGTATATAATATATATATATATATATATATATATATATATATATATATATATATATATATATATATATATTTATGTATATATATATATATACAGTATATATACATATAAATACAGTATACATATATTATATATATATATATATATATATATATATATATATATATATATATATATATACTATATATATATATATAGGCGACGAGCAGGGAGGTTTTAGGAAGGGAATAGGATGTGTAATTCAGATTTTTACCCTAAATTGTGTTGTGGAGAAATATCTGGAGAAGCAACAATAGGTGTATGTTGCCTTTATGGACTTGGAGAAGGCCTATGACAGAATGGATAGAGAAGGTATGTGGAAAGTACTTGGAATATACAGAGTAGATGGCAAGTTGCTGAAAGCAGTGAAGAGCATGCATGAGGGTACAAAGGCGGCAGTACGTGTGGAGAATGAGCAGAGCGAATTCTTTGACCTGAATGTTGGGTTGAAACAGGGGTGTGTGATGTCCCCGTGGTTGTTTACTGTATATATGGATGGAGTCATTAAAAGAAATACTAGGAAGAGCAGTGGATGTTGGTGTATTGCTGAAAAGGGAGGGAAATGAGTGGAAGCTGCCTATACTGCTGTTTGTAGATGATACAGTTCTGATGAGCGATAATGAATGGGAGTTGCAGGGTCTGGTAAATGAGTTTGGAACAGTGTGCGAAAAGCAGAATTTAAAGATTTTTTTTTTTTTTTTTCTATATTCCATCTACTCCCTCTTGGGCATAGGCTGAGAGCCTGTACATTCCACCCCTCAACACCGTGAATCCCGTGAGGTCTTGTTCCAGTCTGGGGAGTGAGACATGTGAAGCATCCATTCATGGCTCGAAGCAGCTCCATCTCTGAAGTGGCTGGTTGCTTCGTTCAAGTGCTTCACTGTCTCGTCCTCCAGACTCAGACCCTCACTCTCAGAATGCCACCTATTGAACAGTGAACTCACTAGGCATTGTCCCCCTGTAACATATTTTGAATATGGGAATATTCATACAGTGCTATATAATCAGGGAACAATGAGGGTATTTTTTTGGCATTTCGGTGGGTTTTGTGGTAATGCACTGATACTAGGTACAGCACAAATTCAATCCCTATAACATCTTCCCATTGACATATCGGGATTTGAACCCGGGTCCATTGGATTACCAATCCAGTGGCATGACCACTCCACCACAGGGAAGAGCAAGGTTATGGTCTTGGAAAGGGGTGAAATCACAGAGTGTGAGGTTAAGTTGAACGGTCAGGCTATGGAAATCGTCAACTTTTTAAAGTATCTGGGCAGTGTGTTGAGTAAAGATGGGACTATGGACGAAGAAGTGCGGGAGAGGGTGTAACAGGGGAAGAGGGTTGTAGGAACGCTGAAAGCAGTAACAAGAAATAGAGTGGTCAGTATGGAAGTGAAGAAGTCCTTGCATGACAGTGTGGTAATCTCGACACTGACTTTCGGAAGCGAAGCATGGACATTGGTTGAGAGACTCAGACCAAGAGTGAGAGTGGTGGGAATGAGTTACTTAAGAAGTGCGTGCGAAGTTACATGGAGGGATAGACAGACGAATGAAGAAGTAAGAAGGAGGTGTGGTGTGGAGGTAGATGTGCTGGAAAGTGTGAAAAGGAACAACTTGAGATGGTTCGGCTATATTGAACGTATGGAAAGCGAGAGAATGACTAAGAGGGTGTACGAGAGCGAGATGGAAGGACAGAGAGGGAGAGGTAGACCGAAGGAGAGGTGGAAGGGTGGAGTGAGGAAGTATATGGATGAAGGTGGTGCTGGTTGGGAGGAGGGGCGTCGACTGACTGGGGACAGTTCGTTCATGGCCACTGCTTCGGGGATCACGGAGTCAGGCAATAGATATATATATATACAGTATATATATATATATATATATATATATATATATATATATATATATACTGTATATAAATAAATATAGATATATATATATATATATATATATATATATATATATATATATATATATATATAAATATATATATACAGTATATATAGATTTGTATATATATATATATATATATATATATATATATATATATATATATATATATATATATATATATATATATATATATATATATATATATATATATATATATATATATATATTTATATATATATATATAAATATATATACTTATATATTTATACATATATATATATATATATATATATATATATATATATATATATATATATACTGTATATATATATATATATATATATATATATATATATATATATATACAGTATATATATATACCCGGTATATATATATATATACTGTATATATACAGTATATACATATACAGTATATATATATATTTTTTTTCCTATGGGAATGAGGGAGACAAAAGGCATAACTGCCTGCAGCGAGTGCCTTCCCCAGATTTGAAAAAGTGACACGGCCAAAATCAATGGACGTTCGAGCTAAAATGCCTGGACACACAGAGTTTGAAGCAATTTAAGTCATAGGAAGAGGGAATGACTGATTCTGGGAGAGAGTTCCAGAGCTCAGCAGTTGAATAGAAGAAAGTCTGAGAATAGCGTTTCACTCTTGGGTTGGAGAGTTGCACAGAGTAGGGGTGGGATTGTTTTGCAAGGCGGGTACTACGTACACTACGTAGAGGAGGTGGTATTCACTGCTAAAGCTCCGAGGAACACTGCTTAAGGGTACTTCACACAGTCAGGAATGTGAGCAAGAATCACTAGGAGTAGCTGAAAATTTGGATTCCTGGGCCTATTCGCGTTGAAAATCGATACTCCTAGTGACTCTAGCGATATCCTAGTGATTCCTGTTAGACTCCCACTGACTCCAAACCAGTCCCGGGCGATTGGCCCTGTCCGACAAAATGTTCACCGTGGTTAAGGTTCTCGCCCGAATCGGACCACTCCCAGTGATTCTCAGTGATCCCCAGTGATTCCCCAGTGACTCCCAGTGAGTCCTGGTGATTCTGGTGAGAACTGAAACTGAAACCGAAAGCTGTCCGCGAATCAGATACGAAACACCGAGAATCACCAGGGCTCACTGGGAGTCACTGGGGAATCACTGGGGATCACTGGGAATCAACTTGGAGTCACTGAGAATGGTCCGATTCGTGGCGAGAACTTTAAGCACGGTGAACATTTTGTCGGACAGGGCCAATCGGCCGCGAGTGGTTTGGAGTCACTGGGAGTCTAACAGGAATCATGGCTTGGTTGTTTAGGGGCCGTTGTAGTCGCCGGTTAATAATCTAGAAGTTCTGCAACTCCCCTGACCTAACCTAAGCAAACTAACACAAACAATAAGTGTTACCTATATTAGGTTATCGTATGAAATATTACAGAATTCGGTAACGAATGAAAAATAAAAGGTGGGAAGGATACTGTAAACTATCCACTATTTAGACAATAGTTTAAATATATTTGTTTCGTAAAGTATAGTAAGCATTGATATCATGACCTTACGGTACATAATAATACAGACTTATCGTATTATATTAATGTCTGAAATGATGTATGAATACAGTCATTGTACTTAATGATGATATTAGAGGACTGTAGTTATAGCCTACAAGAGACATACTTGAGGACAAATTAATTTCAATGATAGGGTCAAACACATGCCTGGAGCCTCACAGTGGATGTACAATTTCCCACAAGACATTGTATTCACCCAGTGATTGTGTGTAGAGAAGGAAATTACGGTAGGTGAGGTAATTAATAATGTGAACAATGTATGGTTAATGTTACAATACCCTACTTGTAGTCTACAAGTTCTGCAACTCCCCTTACCTAACATAACGAGAATGGTGGATACGTGTTTGTATGTGTTTTGAAATGTCAGGTTCGTTTGGTGGTGGACAGTGGAGTTTGGATTACTACTTCGAGGGGCGTTGTAGTCGCCGGGGTAAACTTTGAGCCAGGGTAATCATGGCTTGTTTTTTTAGGGGCCGTTGTAGTCGCCGGTTAATAATCTAGAAGTTCTGCAACTCCCCTGACCTAACCTAAGCAAACTAACACAACCTATAAGTGTTACCAATATTAGGTAATCGTATGAAATATTACAGAACTCGGTAACGAATGAAAAGAAGAAGGTGGGAAGGATAAACTATCCACTATTTAGACAATAGTTTAAATATATTTGTTTCGTAAAGTATAGTAAGCATTGATATCATGACCTTACGGTACATAATAATACAGACTTATCGTATTATATTAATGTCTGTAATGATGTATGAATACAGTCATAATACTTAATGATGATATTAGAGGACTGTAGTTATAGCCTACAAGAGACATACTTGAGGAGAAATTAATTTCAATTATAGGGTCAAACACACAATGGGGGCCATGCCTGGCATACTCGGCATACTCGCATCTCATTCCTAACAAATCCCAGTGATGCTCGGTGACTCCCAGTGACTCCTATCTAATTCCCAGTGATTCCTATATTACTCCTATCGACTCGTATATTACAGTAATCCGAAATTTTCAAATTTTCAATAACTCGCACTTCATTCCTGGTTTTATCCAGATGATTTCTGGTGATTCTCAGTGATTCCCAGTGACTCCCAGTGATTCACAGGTACGCTCCCACTGGTTCCTATGGTGTTGTGAGTCCACGGGGAATTGCAGACATTCGCGGTGTATTCCCAGGAATCACCAGGAATCATTACTCCTAGTGATTCTAGCTCGCATGCCTGACTGTGTGAAGTACCCATTAGTGTAGTAGCGATAGACTTATCTATATCCACTAGGTTGTTAAACTTTGTGTTATTGTATGCCATTTATATTCCTATGCAAAGCTAAAATAAGTATATAGAAATATAAATGAACAGCGACAACTGTTAACACCGCATGATGAACAATCGTCCTGACTGTCGGTGGTTCGAGCCCCGCTGAGAGCAGAATTATATATATATATATATATATATATATATATATATATATATATATATACTATATATATATATACTGTATATACTGTATATACTGTGTATATATATATATATATATATATATATATATATATATATATATAATTCTGCTCTCAGTGGGGCTCGAACCACCGACAGTCAGGACGATTGTCCATCATGCGGTGGTAACAGTTGTAGCTGTTCATTTTACTTCTATATATTTATTTTAGCTTTGCATAGGAATATAAATGGCACACAATAACACAAAGTTTAACAAGCTGGTGGATATAGATTAGTCTGTATAATTTGCTTGCCATAGTTATATTAATAAAAGTTAAATAGCAAAATGTATATATCTCTGTATTAGCTGGAGCTGTTGACTGGTTTATGTATGTAACTACAACACTCACAACCAACTCGCAGACAAATAAAACTATTTAAACCACAACTACACATATAATACTAAGAAGGTGTGCTTCCGGGCTGACCCCCTGTCTAGGCAAACTCTTTCGTCTCTGTGTATCCTCTAACGTCTTCCCTTCTTGCTGGAAGTTTGCTCGCATTCAACCTGTCCCAAAGAAGGGTGACCGCTCTCAACCCTCCTACTATCGTCCAATTGCTCTCATCTCTTGTAGCTCTAAAGCTTTTGAAACTATTCTTGCTTCCAAATTTCTTAAGCATTTCTCTTCTCATCAACTGCTCTTAGATCACCAGTATGGCTTCCTTAAGGGTCGCTCTACTAGTGATCTTCTTTCATATCTTACTAACTCTTGGTCATCCAACTTTCGGGACTTCGGTGAGACTTTTTCTGTTGAAATAGACATGTTGAAAGCCTTTGATAGAGTCTGGCACAAATCTTTTAATTTCCAATCTACCCTCCTTCGTTTTCTATCCCTCCATCTTTGCTTTTGTCTCTAATTTCCTTTCCGACCGTTCAATAGCTGCAGTTGTGGACGGTCATCGCTCACTTCCTCATCCTATCAACTCCGGTGTTCCTCAGGGTTCTGTCCTATCTCCTATTCTCTTTCTAATTTTTCATAAATGATCTTCTCAACTGTACATCCAGTCCCATCCATTTATATGCAGACAACTCTACCTTACACCATTCAATTAGTTTTCCAGAACGCCCCAGCCACCAGTCCCTCAAAATCAAACGTAATGAAGCCATAAAACACTTATCTTCTGATCTAGCTACTATTTCTAATTGGGGTAGAGAAAACCTTGTTGCATTTAATGCTTCCAAGACCCAATTTATCCATCTTACTACCCTTCAGGAACCTCCAGAGGACTATCCCTTATTTGTCAACAATACAAAAATCAATCCTTCATCTTCTCTCAATATTCTCGGTGTCTCTTTTTTCTTTGCTCTCACTTGGAAGGACTATATTACCAGTCCTGTTAAGGCAGCCTCCCAGAAAGTGGGTGTGCTCAACCGCCTCAAGGGGTTATTTACCCCTGTGCAGCTTCTTGCTCTGTACAGGGGCACAGTGCGTCCTTGTATTGAAGATTGTTCACATGTGTGGGGAAGATCCTCTCACACCGCACTCCTAGACAAAGTATAAAGGAAAGCCTTTCGTATCATTAACTCCCGTCCACTCACCAACTCTCTGCAATCTCTCTCTCTTCGCCGCAATGTTGCATCTCTCTCGCTATTCTATCGCTACTACAATAATCAGTGTTCCTCAGAGCTTTCCCAGTGTATTCCATCTCCTCTACATAGGGTACATAGTACCCGCCTTGCAACACAATCCCACCCCTACTCTGTGCAACTCTCCAACCCAAGAGTGAAACACTATTCTCAGACTTTCTTCTATTCAACTGCTGAGCTCTGGAACTCTCTCCCAAAATCAGTCTTTCCCTCTTCCTATGACTTAAATTGCTTCAAACTCCGTGTGTCCAGGCATTTTGGCTTGAACGTCCCTTGATTTTGGCCCTGTCACTCTCTCAAATCTGGGGGAGGCACTTGCTGCAGGCAGTTAGGCCTTTTGTCTCCCTCATTCATATAGAAAACAAAATATATAATTATATAGATCCTACACCACACCCGCAACGGCACTCGCACCCACAGTTCTCCACCCACACACCACGCCCACAACGGCACTCGCACCCCCAGTTCTCCACCAACACACTACACCCACAACGGCACCCGCACCCACAGTTCTCCACCCACACACCACGCCCACATAACCGTACACATCAGAGAGGACACTTCCTGTTATGATGGAATCACAATGAGTGAGAGGCAACCAAGCTAACTGTATCCCTATACAGGTGAGAAGAGTGCGGGGTGAGTGGTGAGGTGAGTGGGAGCTGAGAGAGGGAAGAGTGCGGGGTGAGTGGTGAGGTGGGTGGGAGCTGAAACAAGTGAATAGTAGTAGTAATAGCTGAGAGAGAGAAAGAGAGAGAGAGAGAGAGAGAGAGAGAGAGAGAGAGAGAGAGAGAGAGAGAGAGAGAGAGAGAGAGAGAGAGAGAATATGACTGAATAAATAGGTACAAATAGTAGAAATAAGTGAGAGTTGAGTAATTAGGCTGAATTGGATATGGGAAGTAATAGTAGGAAAGAAATGGTAGGTGAGCCGAGAAAACCAAAACCAAAACAGAACTAAAATACTTTGTGGGATGGGAGCGAAATGTGGTATTGCGATGTGGGACGAATACGTGTGTGTAGAGACATATATAATGATAGTGAGGATAAAGGAATGTCTGAACCATAGAAGTGGATGAGTAGGAAATAAAAATGAGAGAAGAGAATGGAAGAAGATTGGATGACACAATACTGGAAAATGCCTTTGATAAGCTAAGGGGTGTCACCGTTTTTGTTTTTATCTTTCTTTCCTTTTCTCTATTTCTCTGGCTTGTATCCATTCGGCCCCATTCAGCCAACTGTTTTAAGACGTTTATCCCCATCCAGGTGTCGATTTCTTCCTGGCGAGCGATAGCCAGCCAGCATTGCATGGAGAAATCCGGCTTCGCCGGAGAAATTTTTCTATCGAAATTTGTACAAATTTAGCTTGCTGTCAAAACAAAAATATATATATGCTGGCTCGCTACAGCTCGCCAGGAAAATATTGAACCTGGATGGGGGTAAACGTCTTAAAGCAGTAGGCTGAATGGGGCCGAGTGGATACAAGCTAAAGAGAGAGGGAGAGAATAAGAAAAAAGCGAGGTGGGCACCCTTAACTTAGAAATCCTATAGTGACAGGAATCGGTGAACCTCCGCCATTTTGGTGCCCTGGTGATATAGGCTTCTCCTTGCACTCAAATATCTCCATACCCTTAATAAACATTCGGCAATACTGGTACATGATATATAGTTTGATCTTTGGATATACATTTTGCATGATCAAACTAAATTTAAACACTGTTGTTGATAATTGAGGCACTTAAATAATTGTGTCCAAAGGATCTCAAGACGTTAAATGATAGGTAGAGAAACAGGAAAAGGGGCGAGTAGGTAGATGTAATGTATAAGTGAATGTAGGCGAGGCAGGAGGGAAAATATATCGGATTATTATAAATGTAAGTGGAGTGAGTAATATGGAAAATAATATAAACATGTAGGAGGATTGGATGAAGTGGGGCATGAGACAAATGCTAAGGATTAGTGTATGAAAGTGAGAAATACGTGGGTGTACAGCAGCTTATCGAAAGGACAGAAGAAAATGGGGCAATGGGTGAAAATGTGTGTGGGGAAAGGAGGGGAGACAAGTAGAATATTAGTGAAGTGTGTGTGGAGAGGCACAAGTGAGTTGGATTAGATCATTAGAGGGATTAGAGAGAGTAGATGACAACTATAAATAGAGAAGGATTTGTAGATGGCAGCTATGAGAGAGAGAGAGAGAGAGTCGGGATGCATAACACATTGAGTAAATAAGCTAGATGAATTATAGGAGTGAGAGAAGGGAAGACAGAGAGGGTGTGAGAGGGAGAGGGAAGGAAGAAGGGAGAGAGAGAAAGAGTGATAAGAGGGGAAGGGTGATGAGAGAGGAGGAAGGGGTAAGCGGTATTATCATTATCTTCTGTGTTTTACCTAACTCTCTCTCTCTCTCTTTCTCTCTCTCTAAGTCTCACTCTCTCTCTCTCTCTCACTCTCACTCACTCTCACACACACACTCTCTCTCGCTCTCTCTCTCTCTCAATGTATGTATATGTTGATATAATTATGTGCGACATTATTTGATTTTTTTTTCTCGGTAAAATTGTCCATCTTGTGTTTAATTTACTTCTTATTGAAATCATATTTATATATTTTAGACAGAATATTAAGCTAAAGATAATGGCATGATGATTATATCGATAATGTTGAACGTGATGATAATAATGCAGGGACATACACAATGTGATAATATTAATAATGATGATGAAAATTATGGTGTATGTGAATGAACTGGTAATAATGACGAAAATAATAAAGTTGATATTCCATACGATACCTACTGTACTGTATATTATGATGTATTTAAAGTTGATATTCCATACGATACCTACTGTACTGTATATTATGATGTATTTAAAGTTGATATTCCATACGATACCTACTGTACTGTATATTATGATGTATTTAAAGTTGATATTCCATACGATACCTACTGTACTGTATATTATGATGTATTTAAAGTTGATATTCCATACGATACCTACTGTACTGTATATTATGATGTATTTAAAGTTGATATTCCATACGATACCTACTGTACTGTATATTATGATGTATTTAAAGTTCATATTCCATACGATACCTACTGTACTGTATATTATGATGTATTTAAAGTTGATATTCCATACGATACCTACTGTACTGTATATTATGATGTATTTAAAGTTCATATTCCATACGATAAGACTGTGTATATTATGATGTATTTTAAATGGCTTGTATCCATTCGGCCCCATTCAGCCAACTATTATAAGACGTTTATCCCCATCTAGGTGTCGATTTCTTCCTGGCGATCGATAGCGAGCCAGCATTATATGAAGAGATCCGGCTTCGCCGTAGACATTTTTCTATCGAAAAATGTACAAATTTAGCCTGCTGTCAAAACAATTAAAAAATAAGATTATGTTAAATTGACACCTGGATGGGGATAAACGTCTTAAAACAGTAGGCTGAATGGGGTCAAATGGATACAAGCCAGAGAAAGATAGAAAAGGACAGAACAAAAACAGGTCACCCCCCTTAATCAGAGTGTGTAATTACAATTATATTCAGCTTTAATCAGAGTTATGATGGAGACATGAAGAGGAATATATTGCCGAGCTCCCAAGCCAATATTGTAACGGATATTTATTACTTCAACAGCTTATCTGAATTAATGTTAGGAATGCCAATCATTGCAATAAATATAAAATGGCATTTCTTTTTCATAATAATCCATTGACATTTTCTGAAATCAATGGGATATAAGATAACTTAGAATTAACAATTAATAAAAACAATATAACTTATTTTATTTGTTTCAATATATTGGTCATATAAATGTAATTAAAAAACATATAACAAACTCCATTACACCTTAAATCAACACAAATCTTCTCTTCCTGCGAAGGTGTAGACAATCATAAGATTTTCAAATTCATGAACTCGGAAAGCTGAAATTTGTCTGGAGTTTAATGAGAGGGGCTGGGTGGCCATATACAACGCTTACCTCCGTGTTATTAATATGTTGCTTATAAAAACTAAGCCTTAATTTTAATAATGGATTTTTAAACAGCCGAGGATGGACTGAACGCGTGCCTAGTTCTTTATTGTGTTAGGAAAATGGATCTTGAGATAAGGGTTTTTATTATTTGATAGTGCTTCTCTCTAATTTACTTGGGTCTTCACTCTTCTCTCCTTCATCTTAAAGCTGAACCATAAGGATACATGATAACGTATTTCTTTAAACGAATTCATATACCTAGCTCTTCGATGTCATTCATTTTAAAAGTGTTTACATGTTATATATAGTAATTACACAATGCAAACCAGTGGTATTGTAAATGGTATTGTAAGAAGTAACTGGAAGAATATAATTAAAGTGAACAATGTGATAACTTAAATAGAACATGTGAATACAAACGTAACCATGCCCTTGAATCTGATAACATGCTATGTTATAATTACACCCATTAATTAAAAAAAGATCATGGTATTTATCATAAAACCTTGTTGTTTTTTCTATGTGTATTATCCCATAAACGCGACTGTCCTCAAAAGAGTTTTTTTCTGGTGCACTGCCACCGTCCTCAAGAGCATAACAAAACTTTAAAACACCCCAGTGGCACTCAAAACAAAGCAATTTGTGATTAGGTGAGATAATTCCCCTCTATTACTTGCTACCACTCCTACATATGTGTCTCCCCCCACCCCCTTTTGCCCCCTCCTCAATTATCAGCTATTTTTCCTCTTATTCCCCCTTTTATCAGGTGATTTTCGGCACAAATTTCCCTCATGCGGTCTCTTTAACATGGAGATCCTTGCAACAGAGAGACTTCCAGTGCAAGGCCTCAGTGTCGCTTTACAGCTCGGAGAGAATGCATACACGCCCCCCCGGCTCTAGCCTCATGATACGACCTTGTGGCAATAATAATAATAATAATAATATTAATCGTCTGGTTACTTATATAGCGCCCGAATCTCCTCCTTCGAGGATTCACAAGTGCTTGGCTTTCTTTAGTCTACCAGAGACCATTACCCATCCCCCTTGCTCATGGGGAGGCAGTAACCGCCGGCTATATCCCAGAAAAAACTTTTCAATCTGAGCGGGGATTGAACGCGAGACCTGCAAGGCGGGAATCAGGCACGCTGTCAACTGAGCCAGCCGGACGGCCGGACTATTCCCACTTCTTTTATTGCTCTTAATGCTCAAAGAGCGGGTGGTGGAGTATATTTCACTGTGCCGCTCAGCGTTTTTTTTTTTACCATAAATAGGGTTGTTTCCGTGCTCTTTTTCATGCATAAACAAGACCCAGAGCATAATACAAGTATGTATCCCTGAAAGGGCGTAAATTGAGCTTTCCAATGACACCCGAACCATCCTTCTACGATCACTGGTTGTCTTGCAACGATCGTGCAACCGAAGGGCAAAATCGATAAAATACGGTAATTTCTTTATATAATTACGTATGTAGCGAGGGAGTGAGGGTGGATGTAAGTGGAGTACATCTCAGTTGGTCCACGGCGGCCGTGGCGAGTGGTCATGAGGTAACCCATGCTCCTCCCGTCACTCGTCTCTCTCTCAGAGCCAATATTGCACCAAAATTGCACTCGGACTTAAGTCGGGCCCCGCCACATAGTCCAAATTTTTCGATACGGACTTAAGTCGGGCCCCGATAGACAAGGGTTAAGTGTTCATATGTTCATAATAAAAGCAAAATAGGCGCATATTTATAAGTAATAATTATATATATGGTACTATGACGATTTTCGTCAGAATAGAACCAAATACCTTTGCTAGACAGGAGAGTTTGAACTACCATAGATTCGAAGTTTATGAGTTAAGGAGACAAAAGGCAGGCCACCTGTAACGAGTGTCTCCCCTAAAGCCAAAAGAGTGACAGAGAGCCAAATTCAAGGGACGTTGTGGTCAAAATGCCTGGACACACGAAGTTTACAGCAGTCTAAGTCATAGGATGAAGGAAAAATGATGAAGGGAAAGAGTTCCAGAGTTTACTTGTTGAGTATAAGTATAAGAAAGACTGAGAAAATAGCTAATTCTTGGGTTGAAGAGCTGGACAGAATAGGAGTGGAACTGATTGTTGTAATAGCGATAGAAACGTGAAAGAGATACAACATTGCGGTGTGTAGAAAGAGATTATAGGCAACTAGTAAGAGGAAGTGAGTTGATAAGGTAAAATGCTTTTGACTCTACTTTTTCGAGAAGTACGGTATGGGTGGAACCTGCCCACACATGCGAACAATACTCGATACATGGGCGCACTGTGCTCTTATACAGAGCACGAAGCCGTGTGGGGGTGTAGAACCCACGGAGACGGTTGACCACACCTAACTTCTGGGAAGATATTTTAGCAGGAGTGGTAATATGATCCCAAGGCTGGTCCAGCTACTCACCTATCCCACACTCACCTAAATATGTTGATTTTATCATATTACAAACATGATATATTAAATGTGTTAGTTACAAAATGATTAGAGGCATTGTAGATCACTCTGAACTTCTTGAAAACCGCTTGACATGGACGAGTCCACTATAGGGTCGTGGGGGAGAACACTATATAAATCAATCAATATCTCCTTAATGATTGAGATTTAGAATATATGTTAAAAATAAATATCTAAGCTTAGCATCACACACATAGTAATATCCTGAAATTTGGCACACCTATTTTGGGACCCCCCCCCCCCTTCTCTCTCTCTCTCTCTTTCTCTCTCTCTCTCTCTCTCTCTCTCTCTCTCTCTCTCTCTCTCTCTCTCTCTCTCTCTCTCTCTCTCTCTGAATTTATTTCCCATATAGCGTGAGTTGTGTTCCATTTTTAGCTTTCCCATTTTTTATGTTGGTGATTTTTGTCCTTAGCGCCCCCGACCAGGTGTCACTCAGGTGCCCGCATTATGTAATTACCACACTGATTAATCGTGGAAATTCGAGATAATGGATTATTAGGGCGGGGTGAAGGGAAAATTATGTATAAATAATTAAGAAGTGATTATGCACCTGCTAGCATGCTCATAATTATTGGGTGTCGGAATTTGAGGGGAACTTCTGATGGCCACTGTGTTTATAAACATAAATAACCACACCGCTTTGTGGTTACATAAATATATTGTTTTATAAATGGATCAGTCAAATGCTAATGATTGCCTAACTTTTATTGAGTATTCACATACGCAATGGAACTACACAAAATGTAGAAAAAATATAGTTGAATAAACAATAATCTAAACAAATTACTTGCGCATGCAGTGCAAAATTAAACATTCATTACAAACAGCCAATGGAAATTTACATATTTTATTGAAGACATAATATTATGATTGAAAAATAGATAAAGAAATAGAGCAGTATCTATCTATCTATCTACCGCCGGATGCTGAGATCCCCGAAGGGGTGGCCACGAACTAAACACCCCCATGCACCTCTGACCCCAGTCAGTCGACGTCCCTCCTTACATTCAGCACTGCTTTCAGGCATATACTTCTTAACTCCATCCTTCCACCTCTCATTTGGTCTACCTCTCCCTCTCTGTCCTTCCACCTCACTCTCGTACAATCTCTTAGTGATTCTTTTGCTTCCCATACATTCCACATGGCTGAAACAACTCAAGGTGTTCCTTTTCACACTTTCCAGCACATCTACATCCACGCCACACCTCTCTTGTACTTCCTCATTCGTCTGTCTATCCCTCCATGTAACTCTGCACACACTTCTCAAGTAACTCATTTCCACCCCTCTCACTCATGGTTTGAGTTTCTTCTTCCATGCTTCGCTCCCGTAAGTCAATGTCGGGATTACCACACTGTCATGCAAGGACTTCTTAATTACTTCCATGCTGATCACCCTATTTCTTGTTACTGCATTCAGCGTTCCTAAAACCCTCTTCCCCTGTTACACCCTCTCCTCCATACTCATATATTTACTCAACACACTGTCCAAATACTTAAATGAGCTGACATTCTCCATAGTCTGACCGTTCAACCTCACCTCACACTCTGTGGCTGCACCCCTTTCAAAGACCATAACCTTGCTCTTCCCCACATTTACCTTCAGATTCCGTTTTTCACACACTGTTCCAAACATATTTACCAGACTCTTCAACTCCCATTCACTATCACTCATCAGGACTGTATCATCGGCAAACAGCAGTACAGGCAACTTTAACTCATTTCGTTCCATGCTCAGCTGTACACCAACATCCACTGCTCTTCCTTGTATTATTTTCATGACTCCATCCATATATATATTGAACAACCATGGCGACATCACACATCCTTGCTTTAACCCAACATTCAGATTAAAGAATTCGCTCTGTTCATTCTCCACACGCCTTTGCACCCTCATACATGCTCTTCACTGCTTTAAGCAACTTGCCATCTACTCCGTATATTCTCAGTACTTTACACATACCTTTTCTATCAACTCTGTCATAGGCCTTCTCCAAGTCCATAAAGGCAGCATACAACTGTTGTCGCTTCTCCAGATATTTCTCCACAACACATTTCAGGGCAAAAATCTACACATCCTCTTCCCTTCCTAAATCCACCCTGCTCGTCACCTACCCATTTCTCCGTTCTCGCTCGCACTCTCTCGATTACTACACTACTGTACACCTTCCCTACTATGCTTAGCAGACATATCCCCCGGTATTTACCACACACTCCTCTTTCCTCTTTACCCTTATACAGGGGGACTCTTATGCATGTCTTCCAGTCATCAGGTGCACTGCCCTTCTCTCATGCTAGTTTACACATTTTTCATACCCATTCAATAATTATCTCACCACCATACCTAAGCATTTCCCCACACACTCCATCTATTCCTGATGCTTTCCCCATATTCACTCTTTTCATGGCTTCACACACTTCTGACCTCCTGATCTCCACCTTCTCCACTATTTCTCTTTTCCTCCCTCCCATACCCTATCCAACTATGTTTGCTGGTGTTTCATTCCCTACGTTTAACAATTCGTTGAAGTACTTCCTCCATCTCTCGACTCTCTCTTGCTTCTCGGCTAACACTCGCTCATTCTTATCTTTCACATCCTTACTATTTCCCTTGCTACCCTCCCTAACTTTCTTGACCTCTTACTAGAACAGTTTCTTACACTCCCTCCATTTTCCACTTAGATTCCTTCCAAATTCCTCATCTGTTACTCTCTTCACCACTCTCTTTTTCTCCAAGTATCTTTCTCTTTTCTGTCTCTCCAAATCTTTGTTCCCTCTACTACCCAACCACTCTCTTTATGCTTTTTTCTTGTCTTCAACACCTATTATTACCTCTTCAGTCCACCATGCTGTACCCTTCACTCCCCTTCCTCTTCTCCTTACTCCATCATACCTCCTTTCATGCTGCACATATCTCTTCCTTAAACACTTTGCTCACCTCTTCCACTTCCTCCATACCTTCCAGGTCAAACCTACCTAGTGCTCTCTAC
Source organism: Paralithodes platypus (assembly GCA_032716605.1). NCBI lineage: Eukaryota > Metazoa > Arthropoda > Malacostraca > Decapoda > Lithodidae > Paralithodes > Paralithodes platypus. The sequence continues at coordinate 42,623,479 of CM064519.1, forward strand.
TGCTCTCTTGAACTCTTCCCTGATCTCCTCCTCTTGTAACCTCTCCACCCTCTTCGCCGCTCCGCCTCCCTCCAGCTCTCCTCATCCACTTCTTCTGTATCCTAATTTGAGCTACTACTACTTAATTGTCAGACAAACCCCCCCCCCCCCTCCAATACCCCTATACACCCTAGCATCCAGCAAAGAATTCTTCTGTCGTTCATCCACACATAGATAATCAATCAGTCCCTTCCATTCCACTGTTTCATTCCCCCTCCTCCACTCCACTTTCCATGTGTGCACGTATATCATTCTGTGTCGGAAGAAGGTGTTGGCTATCCACAGTCTCTTCCCCACACATACGTCCACAAGTAAACTACCATTCCCATTTACCTCTGATGGTATACCCCACCCTCCCACCACTCCATCAACTTTTCTATCACCCACCTTCGCATTCATATCCCCTATCAGAAATATTCTTTCACTCTCACCAAATTTATCCAGGCACGCCTCAACATTCACTCAGAACTCCTCTTTCTCTATTACATGTTTATCCTTAGTCGGTGCATACACACACAACCACCCACGTTTGTATTCCTACTTTCATTCTTACAAACACAATCCTTGCACCAACCTCAGAGCAGTATCAACCTATGTAAATGTGACCACAGACATTACTATGCTGTAAAGAGTTCATCATTATCAACTCTGCGAAGCAGAATGGTATCGTACACACAGGTCCCGCCCGTATACTGTGCACCACAATTCAGCTTGTCCGTCGTCGTCGTCGTCGCAAGGGAGCGAGCTGTCGCTTCAAACAGTCTACTGCACCAAATCACCATCCATAACGAGGGGCGTCGCGCTCCTTGGTGCCGCTAGAAGAGCGGCGAACACATCCAAAGGTATCCAAAGGTAAGGTCGTCCGTCGTCGTCGTCGTCCGTCGTCCGTCGTCCGTCGTCCGTCCGGAAACTCCTCCTAGACCGTTCGATTGATTTTCACCAAATTTCACAGGTATATTCATTTGGTCAATGCGAAGGTCAGTCGAAAAGAAATTTTCAATTTAACTTAAAGGTTAAGGTCAAAGGTCAAGGTTAAAAATAAGGTCAATATTTCATGTGTCTTAGTTTTTACTCAAATTTCTTCATTTTCACTATACAAGTTACTAGTAACCTCGATATCCTATTGACCAAATTTTAGATAAATATTCTGAAGGGTAAGGTCAAGGTCAAAGGTCAAAATATTTGTTTTACTAGTATTTCTTATATTAACTGTTAGATTCTCACTAAACTTACCATGTATATTCGGAATACTTAGTGCAAGGTCATACAAGAAACTAAACAATTCCATATGAAAGGTCAAGCTCACTGGTCAAGGTCAAATAAGAGGTCAATATGCTAATTTCATTACTTTTCATACAAACTTCACAACATTTGGCAATATAGTTGCACTTTAAATGAAAAGGAAAATAATAAATGTTGAGACACATATCATTAAGGTCAAGGTCAAAGGTCAAGGTCAACTACTCTATAAATACATATGAAACTAACTGATGGGTTTTAATGAAATTAGTCATGCTTATTTGATTTTCCTGGGCAATGTCAATGAAAACTATGTTTTACTCTTACATAAAGGTCAAGGTCACAGGTCATGGTGAGAGGTCAACTTATACAATTTATTTTCAGTTTTTATTCAAATGTCTTCATTTTCAGTTTACAAGTTACTGGTAACATTGACATCGTATTTCACAAATTTTAGATAATTATTCTAAAGGGTAAGGTCAAAGTTCAAGGTCAAAGGTCAAAATAGTATTTTTACTAGTATTTCTCATACTAACTGTTAGATTATCACTAGGCTTACCATGTATATTCGGAATACCTAGGCCAAGGTCATACAATAAACTATTCTATTCCATAAGAAAGGTCAAGGTCACAGGTCAAGGTCAAATAAAAGGTCAATATGCTATTTTCTTTACATTTCATGCAAACTTCACAACATTTGGTGAGATAGCTGCACTTTAAGTGAAAAGGAAATTAATAAATGTTGAGACATATAAAGGTCAAGGTAAAGAGCAAAGGTCAAGGTCAACTATTCTCTTAATATATATGAAACTAACTGATGTGTTTTAATGAAATAAGGCATGCCTATTTGATGTGCATGGGCAATGTCAATGCAAACAAAAATGAACTCCTACATAAAGTTCACAGGTCAAGGTCAAAGGTCAAGTTTTATTATTTATTAAAAAAGATTACTCAAATACTAGAAAACTGGCTGTGTTATGGCTTATTAATTAAATATGGCCTAATATAATATATCACATTTCACATAAATATTGTAATAGTTAAGGTCAGAGGTGAAGGTCAAGATAAGAGTATTTGTCATTTTCCCTAAACTCCTCCTTGACTGTTTAATGTATTGTCATAAAATAATACAGGCAAATTCAGTTGGTCAATGCGACGACCATCCAAATGTATGTATTTTACTTTTAGTCAAAGGTCAAAGGTCAAGGTCACAGTATATGATCACAATTTGTAATCAATAAGTTTTTATACGAATTAGGCTACACCATATTCATCTATCTATCTATCTATTGCCTGACGCTGTGATCCTCAAATGGGTGGCCACGAACGAACCGCCCCCATGCACCTCTGTCCCCAGTCAGTCGACGCCCCTCCCTCCAACCAGCACCGCCTTCGTTCATGTACTTCCTCATTCCATCCTTCCACCTCTCATTCGGTCTACCTCTCCCTCTCTGTCCCTCCACCTCGCTCTCGTACACCCTCTTAGTCATTCTCTCGCTTTCCATACGTTCCATATGGCCGAACCATCTCAAGTTGTTCCTTTTCACACTTTCCAGCACATCTACCTCCACACCACACCTCCTTCTTACTTCCTCATTAGTCTGTCTATCCCTCCATGAAACTCCGCACGCACTCCTTAAGTAATTCATTTCCACTGCTCTCACTCTTGGTCTGAGTCTCTCAACCAACGTCCATGCTTCGCGTCCGTAAGTCAGTGTCGGGATGACCACACTGTCATGCAAGGACTTCTTCACTTCCATACTGACCCCCCTATTTCTTGTTACTGCTTTTAGCGTTCCTACAACCCTCTTCCCCTGTTGTACCCTCTCCCGCACTTCTTCATCCATAGTCCCATCTTTACTCAACACACTGCCCAGATACTTAAAAGAGTTGACGATCTCCATAGCCTGACCGTTCTGCTTCACCTCACACTCTGTGACTTCACCCCTTTCGAAGACCATAACCTTGCTCTTCCCCGCATTTACCATCAAATTCCGTTTTTCGCACACTGTTCCAAACTCATTTACCAGACCCTGCAACTCCCATTCATTATCACTCATCAGAACTGTATCATCCGCAAACAGCAGTATAGGTAGCTTCCACTCAATTCCCTCCCTTTTCAGAGATACACCAACATCCACTGCTCTTGATAGTATTTCTTTCATGACTCCATCCATATAATACAGTAAACAACCACGGGGACATCACACACCCCTGTTTCAAACCAACATTCAGGCCAAAGAACTCGCTCTGCTCACTCTCCACACGTACTGCCGCCTTTGCACCCTCATACATGCTCTTCACTGCTTTCAGCAACTTGCCCTCTACTCCGTATATTCTAAGTACTTTCCACAAACCTTCTCTATCCATTCTGTCATAGGCCTTCTCCAAGTCCATAAAGGCAACATACACCTTTTGTTTTTCTCCAGATACTTCTCCACAACACAATTCAGGGTAAAAATCTGATCTACACATCCTCTTCCTTCCTAAAAACCTCCCTGCTCGTCGCCTATCCATTTCTCCGTTCTCACTCTCACTCTCTCAATCACTACCCTACTGTATACCTTCCCTACTACGCTTAGAAGACATATTCCTCGGTGGTTACCACACACTCCTCTTTCCCCTTTGCCTTTATATAGGGGGACTATTATGCCAGTCTTCCAGTTATCGGGTGCACTCCCCTTCTCCCATGCTAGTCTGCACATTTTCCATACCCATTCTATCACTATCTCACCACCATACCTCAACATTTCCCCACACACTCCATCTGTTCCTGGTGCTTTCCCCAACTTCACTCTTTTCATGGCTTCCCACACTTCTGACCTCCTGATCCCCACCTCCTCCTCCACTACTTCTCTTCTTCTCCCTCCCATACCATATCCAGCTATGTTTGCTGGCTCTTCATTCCTTACATTTAGCAACTCACTGAAGTACTCCCTCCATCTTTCGACTCTCTCTTGCTTCTCGGCTAGCATTCTCCCATTCTTATATTTCATACCCTTACTGTTTCCCTTGCTACCTTCCCTAACTTTATTGACTTCTTTCCAGAACAGTTTCTTACTCTCCCTCCATTTTACACTCAGATTCCTTCCAAATTCCTCATCTACTCTTCTCTTACTTTCCTTCACTACTCTCTTCACCACCCTCTTACTCTCCACGTACCTCGCTCGTTTCTGTCTCTCGGAATCATCATTCCCTCTACTACCCAACCACTCTCTATATGCTTTCTTCTTTTCTTCCACAGCTATTCTTACCTCTTCTGTCCACCATGCTGTACCTTTCACTCCCCTCCCTCTTCTCCTCACTCCACACACCTCCTCACATGCTGCACAGATCTCATCCTTAAACACCTTGCTCATCTCCTCCACTTCCTCCATAACTTCCAGGTCGAACCCACCTAGTCGTCTTTCCACTGCTCTCCTGTACTCCTCCCTGACTTCCTCCTCCTGCAACCTCTCCACCCTCCAGCTCTCCTCACCCACTTCTTTTGTATTCTAACCTTAGCTACCACTACATAATGATCAGACAGACCCCCTCCAATACCCCTATACACCCTAGCATCCATCACAGAATTCTTCATTCGTTCATCCACACATACATAATCAATCAATGACTTTCGTTCCACCACTGTCTTATCCTTCATCGTCAACATCCGTTTCCACGTGTACCTGTGGATCATTCTGTGTCGGAAGAAGGTGTTGGCTATCCACAGCCTCCTCCCCACACATACGTCCACAAGTACACTACCATTCCCATTCACCTCTGATGGTACCATATTCATAATGCTAGTCAATACGAACATTGCTGTTAAGCTAACTAAATCCTTGATAAGAAATTCTAATGTCGAAGGTTAAAGGTCGATATATGATTTTTACTAGTATTTCTTATTTAATGTAGGATTCTCATTAGGTATATCATGCATATTCGGAATGCCTAGAGCAAGGTCATACAAGAATAAGCATAATTCCATTTGATTGGTCAAGTTCACAGGTCAACGTCATATATAAAGTCAATATGCTAATTTCTTTACTATTCATGTAAACTTCACAACATTCGTTGAGACAGTTGTGCATTAAGGGAAAATTAAAATGTTAAATTTTCAGACATCATGAAGGTCAAGATGAATATCAAAAGTCAAGATCAACTATTCCTTTAATACCTCTGAAACTAACTGATGATCTTTAATGAAATTTGACACACTTATTTGATATTCTAGTTACATCAAAGCAAACAATAATATAATTCTACATAAAGGTCAAGGTCACAGGCCAAGATCATAAGTTAACCTTCAACATAAAAAAAATCAATTTTCGAGAAGCTGACGACTGTTAGTTGCATTTTACTTAAATCACATATAATTCAATCATATATATATATATATATATATATATATATATATATATATATATTATAATACTTAAGGTTAAAGGTCAAGGTAAAAGAACAAAGAAGAGTGTTGATAATTGTCTTTAAACTCTTCCTAGACTGTTTAACCCGTTGTGTACCGGTGACGTCTTTTGCATTGTATTCTAGCTATAATTAGACGATTTTGTGGAGCTTATGAAGGATCTGTGGTAGTAAAAAGGGTTAAGATAGTTGAAAGCCTGCTACTTTTATGGAGGCCCTTCATAAACTAAATAAAATCGTCTTAGTATCCAGTATGAAATGAAACCGACAGAACTGTACTGAACGGGTTACGTATCGTCACCAAATTTTGCTGACAAATTTGGTTGGTCAATGCAACGATTGTCCATTTTGTTTTTTTGTTATTCAAAGGTCAAGGTGAATGGTAAAGGTCACAGATTATGGTCACTATTTCTTTCTTATATATATTATATATATATATACAGTATATATATATATATATATATATATATATATATATATATATATATATATATATATATATACTGTATATACTGTATATAAACCTATTTTACCTAAGAGATTCAATACTACTTGCAGAATTATAGGTCGCAGAGTTGCGTATGCATTTTTTTTTTTTTTTTTTTTTTGGTAATACGAAAACTGCACACCTACTTTATTATAATTCACAAATATCTAATTTCTACAAACTTATAACCTAACATAATTATCAGACATAATTATGATTTGTTGTCTATGTGTATGAAATAGGCAAAAGGCAAAGCTACCTGTGTTAAGTACCTCCACCCCCCCAGGAAATAATAAATAGATATATAAATATATAACTATACACGGAATGATAGAGATCCAAATTCAAGGTGCGGTAGAATAAACATGTCAGGATGCACGGAGGTTGAAACAGTTTAAATCATAGGAAGAGGAAAAGATAGATTGAGGAAGAGAGTTCCAGAGTCTACATGTTCAGTGGAAAAAAAACTGGGAAAATTTGTTCTCTCTTGAGTTAGAGAGTTGGACATACTAGTGATGAGAATGT
>CM064519.1:42632675-42682675 GCA_032716605.1 Paralithodes platypus
AACTGTTCTTAAGATAATGACCACTATAAGTCATTATTTTAGGTTTCCTTACTGTAAGTTAACATTATATCTGTTTCTAAGAGATATATATGTTCTAAATAATTCCCTCTACATACTGTATAGCAGTACTGAAATTTTAGGTTTTCTTACTGTAAGTTAACATTATATCTGTTTTCTATGTTCTAAATAATTCCCTCTACATACTGTATAGGAGTACTGAAATTATACAATCATAAATACAAAAAGTATTAGGAAACGTTTCACAAAAGACAAACAAAAGTATGTTGTCTGGATTTGTCGGCGACACCCAAAACTGAGATTAAACATTGGCGCTAACTTGGGTATATTTGATACATATTGTGTCTTTGTTGTACATAGATTTGCATAGATACACTGGCCACACAAATCTTACCATCCCTGCGAGGTGGCCAGGACTTAATCCTAGTAGAGATAGCAATCCTATGAGAAAGTGAAAGGAAAGGCTAGCAACGATGAAAGCACTTTCCCCACCCTCCGGTAATTTGCCGCACATGAAAACAGTTAGAAGTGAATAACCTTGCAGGGGTTGGAAATCGCCTGAAGGAATATATAGTATAGTTAGAAATGAAAAGGAAAAGGCATGCACACCTTCACTTTCACAATATAGTACAATTTACTTACAGATATATCAATCCCACCCTTTACCACTACAAGTTACAACATCAAGATTTAGCTTTTACTCCTGTAGTTATTCTTTTTATGCAGATCGATCAGTATTACAGTTATAATTAATATACTTCTCTGCATATGTATTTGATGTTAGCATAAGACACGTATATTTCATACTGTACAGTATATCATCCATGGACTTGACCGTATATTATATTTACCCTCTCAGTATCCATGACAAAGTCCTGACATTACCCGATTTTGATAAATTTAAAAAACGATTGTATGAGTCAGAGGGATAAAGGATTGCTATAGATCATCACTACGTTATGTATACACGTCTAGTGTCAGAAACAATAAAATGTAATGGCATAATAATTTCCCTGTGTATAAGGCATTGTACATTTAATGAACCCCTTGAGGATTTTGACGCTTTTGACAGTTCATTCTGGGAAATACTAAGCGATATTATTTAGTAAAGGAGGGATCTGGGGCCTTCAAAAGGTTAATTGATATCGACTTTACCGCCTTGATTGCTAGATATCATTCCTAAGCTGCATAAAATCGTATAATAATAGCTATAAGAAACTGCTAAAAACACGCCATGACCCTCAAAGCGTTAATAGTACGGGAGGGTTATTATTAGTTTGCAGGTAGTTCCGATGTGCTGGAGAGGAAGTAAGTTGGTTGAACACTTGATATAGTCATCAATATCCCTTAACGATTATCTTGACTATTATTAGATGATATTATTAAGTTTATAAATGGTCTTTGAAAGTCAAGGGGATACTTGTTACCACTTCAGTTCCTAGAAAGCCTTCTAAGGTAATTGAAATGGTCAAAATCTGGCCAGGAATAAAACAAAAATATATATATATATACTGTATATATATATATATATATATATATATATATATATATATATATATATATATACGGTATATATATATATATATATATATATATATATATAAATATATATATATATACGGTATATATATATATATATATATATATATATATATATATATATATATATATATATATATATATATATATATATATATATATACTATATATAGGCCTATATATTATATATCATTTTGTTTGTTTCTGTTTTTTATTCCTGGCCAGATTTTGACCATTTCAATTACCTTAGGAAGGCTTTCTAGGAACTCAGTGGTAACAAGTATCCCCTTGCCTTTTGAAGACCATTTTTGAAACTAGAAGAAAGATCAAATTAAACCACATAATTATTTGATAATATACTGTATATCTCATATAAATATATCTTAAGCTACTAGTCCATACTTGCTTTATTGATTTAGTTTTGTATCAGTAACTGTTGTTTGAGAAAGATTTATCTCCACCGTTTGAAGTTACCACATATGCAGTCGTGGACATATATTTATAATCTTCCTATGATTTCCATTATACAATTAAAACATTCATATTCAATTTATGAACAAAACATTTTTGGCATTAACTTACAACTTATTATTACATTATTTTCTAACTATTACATTTAAACTGGTCGCTTCAATATGAAATACTTTCATATTGAAAATCACAGGGTGGTTAAGGGAGCCCACCTCGCTTTGGTTTTCTCTTGCTCTCCCTCTCTCTTTGGTTTGTATCCATTCGGCCCCATTCAGCCTACTGTTTTAAGACGTTTACCCCCATCCAGGTGTCAATATTTTCCTGGCGAGCTGTAGCGAGCCAGCATATATATATATATTTGTTTTGAAAGTAAGCTAAATTTGCTGGCTCGCTATCGCTCGCCAGGAAGAAATCGACACCTGGATGGGGATAAACGTCTTAAAACAGTTGGCTGAATGGGGCCGAATGGATACAAGCCAGGGAAAGAGAGAAAAGGAGAGAAATATAAAAAAAAAACGGTGACCCCCCTTACGAACATACGTCAACGACTAGTACGTACCTGGTCTAGAAATGTACTGGTATATTGTTAGGATGTGATGAACTTACTAAATTTTCTTTAATTTTGCATATTGCTTCTACCTGGTCTTCGATCATTTTAATTTCATCATTCTGTGTTAACTGGAAGCCTATATGTAAGCAGATTAAGAGGGTAGGGGGACTCTTGATTGGCAGTTTGAGAAAATGCCTTTATTATTGTCCACTGTTTTTTTGTTTCATTCAACCGAATATAATATATTGAATATTAAAACACATAGTTGATGTAGTTAACAATAGGCCCATTCAATACCGACATGATCAACCCCTCAGCATGGTGACGCCTAGCTAATATTGTTCTGGCTCTCATTAGGTGTTTTCATTCAGTATAAGAACAAACTGCGTGAGGTAAAATGTTCAATGAGATAGTATGTAGCAATATCATGTTCTTCCAAACAAAACCGAATGCCTCATTTAGTGTTATCTAGAATTAAAAGAAAATAACATCATGGTATTGAAGAGTATAAACACTGAGTTCATCTAAAACAACCGCATCAGTGGTCACACTTTGCAGACGGTTGATTTGTTCATAGATCATCCTTGTCTCTCTTCATATGCTGATATTTCTTATCATTGCAAAATTATAGTAACTTTTTTTCAATGAAAATGTTAGGTTGTCCACAAAACGAATTAATTTACAAATTGCCCTAAAGCATAAATTATAACATTATAGATACAAGGAACAACAAATGTAATTATTGTGGCAGAGCCAGCACATCTTAATATTTTTAGCTCCAGAGTTTGCTTTTGTTACTTGGTCTTTATATTAGTGTGGAGGTAGATGTGCTGGAAAGTGTGAAAAGGAATAACTTGAGGTGGTTCGGCCATATGGAACGTATGGAAAGCGAGAGAATGACTAAGAGGGTGTACGAGAGCGAGGTGGAGGGACAGAGAGGGAGAGGTAGACCGACAGAGAGGTGGAAGGATGGAGTGAGGAAGTATATGAACGAAGACGGTGCTGGTTGGGGGGAGGGGCGTCGACTGACTGGGGACAGAGGTGCATGGGGGCGGTTCGTTCGTGGCCACCCCTTCGGGGATCACGGCGTCAGGCAATAGATAGATAGATGAATCAATCTTTACAATAAACGAAGTTTGCTTAGTTAGAGGCTGTTACACAGTGCAAGCAAAACAAAATATAGCAAGGCGTTTTGAATAATCACGTAAATGACGCCATTTTAAGTCTGGCAACTCTGTTTAACCTCCTGTCCCCCATGGAATAAAATCGATCCAGTTTTGCATTTTACTTCTGTGAGATAGGTCACAGCCCCCTTGCCTTTCATTTTGACCTCGTTTGAAATCAATCCTACTTATTCGACTTTTGATATTCGTTCTCTTATTTAAGAACATACAGTATATGAAACGAAAGTTCACCACCAATTATAGACTTCAACCAATTGTTGTAGCACTGAAAATATACGTTGTGATTCTCATTTAAATAACCAAATTGCATTACAAAAACAAATCTATTTTATTTTCAAGTCTCTGAATAGGTGACTTTTAAATTGTGTTTCGTTCATGACCCTGTAATAAAGGTACGTTGCCGAAGCAGGAAAAACAGCCCCAAACTCTTCTTTCAACAAAGGAGATTTTCTCACATATATATTTTCGGGCTTGCTTCTACAAAAATAAATTCGGGTGTCCCATTTATTGCTTCTATAGATGTATTTTTTGTTTTGTTTTACCTTGTCAATAATACATACCTCTGCCAGAGGTTTTGTAAGTTATCAAGAGAATTCCAACTGAATATAAAAAATCATTATCAAGAAAATACTTTTTATAAATTTTGTTTTTAAATGACGAATTCGAAAATATATGTACCTTTAAGGGAGGTTGGTTCACCTTTTGGGCGATTTGTGCATGTATTCATTATTGTTTCTAGTTTCCTCCCTAAACCTCCATCAAATTAAAAAAAAACATCCATTAGATCCCCCTTCTAGATTAATTTGCAATTTTTTCGGTAGAAAAATTTCCCGGCCAAAGGCCGGTTCTTCCAACATTACAGGCTCACTATCGTTCGCCAGGGGAAAAATAGACACCTAAATAGCACGAAAGGTCTAAATATTGACGAAGAAACTGGGCGAAATGTCTTCAAATCGAATAACTAATGGGGCAAACATCTTAACATCTGAAAACTAATGGGGCTAAACATGAGGGAGAAAGTGATCCAGAAAACCGGCCCATCCCCCCTTAATAATCCAAGATAGATGCACCAAGGAACAGCACTGAAGGAAATGATGGCTCTGGACAATATTTACTTCAGGTATTTTGTTTGTTTTTGTTTGTATACCCTCTCTCTTCCCTTTCCTCACTTTTAGTGTCAAATAATGGTATATGTATTATCACTCTTTCATCCTTCTTTTGTCCTCTCCTCTCATGTGCTCTTCTCTTCCAGATATTTAAATTCACAAGCCAGTATTGCAGAAGAGGATTATACTCATAAATATAAAACATTGATTTTACTATATATATGCTTTCACTTTAAATAACACACCTTTCTAATGTCACTTTTACAATTCTTAGATCCATTTTCTTTGTCTTAAATTACATGCAGGTAGAATACTCCTAAGATTTTGTTATTTTTGTTTCACCCATTATGTTCTTTCTAGAATCCAAGTCTTAGTTGTCTTTCAAATTTGTAATGCAATATTCCTTCAGCTATTGTTTTCCCGACCTTTTTCTTTTCCATTTATCTTTCATACTGTGTTCTTTTAGTTCTTCACATTCTGATGCATATATCCTCATTATTATTTTCAGAATCCTCAAAGTCAGTTTTATTACGTCCACCTATGGTAACTTGCGTGTGTCGTTGTGTGTTTGTCCTGTTTTGTGAGCAGATTTGATTTTTTTTTTTTTTCGATTAGGATGTTATACTCGTATTTTAAAGACACTTATATTTTGTACCAATGTAGAAATTCTGACCTATATATTACTATTTCTTGGGGTGGTGCACTCCTCCCAATCCCATTACTGTACAATTAATCAAATTAATGCTTTTGTTAATAATACTGGATAAATATTAAATATTTCATCACCCGATATCACCCCTATCACTATCTTTCTAACATGTTTGCATGGTATTTTTCAAATTTCTTCACATTTCTAGCATTTTAAGTACACAAGTCTAAAGTTAAGAGGACGATCTTCATGTTACGCCAACGTCATCACCATACATTAGAACCTGTAGGAAATATTATCATCAAACGGCACAATAATTGAAAGTGAGTATGATGCCCGGGGAAGATTTCCGTACAGGAAATCTAGTCAGAATAATATCATGTGGACTCAATACCAGAACCTTAAACAATATATAATTACACAAAATAGATTAATCAATTAATAATAATAACACTTATAAATATATCAAAAAAGTTTGAAATTTTCCCCATTGCTGCCCCCGTTCTGGGTGGGGGTTGGCCCTGGGCACCTTTGTGCTTCGAGCCTATGGTTTCTGTCTACATCCACAACACCTTTCTGAAATAGCTGAATCCGCCATGGGAGTCCTACTTAATGTATAGATTATCCTTGCCTTCACATCTTCTACAGTAATCAGCAAAATATGTTGATTGTTTAAATGTATATTTTAAGGAATACTTTGGTGTCTAAGACACCAAAGTGAGAAAGAGAGAGAGAGAGAGAGAGAGAGAGAGAGAGAGAGAGAGAGAGAGAGAGAGAGATAGCATAGCCGAGGCCTTGCGGTCTATTCCAGGGAGATACTTAAAGTGGAAGGAGAGAGATTGTTTAGTTCACTACACTCATTAGAAAGTGTGAATAATACTATCTATTATCTTCTTGAACTGCTCTATTGAAGAACTGTTTACAACTTCTGAGGGAAGTTTGTTCCAGGTAGAACAGATCTTATATGTGAAAAAAGTGTCCACAAATACTAGTGCTGAACCTTTTTATCTCCAACTTCCAGCCATGGTTGCGTGTTGTATTCCTGTTTTTCAAAATTTCAAATATTGAGGCTGAACATTTTGCTATAATCTACATCGTCAAACCCTTTCAGTATTTAAAAAAATTCAATGACCTGACCTCGTAGTCAGCGTGTTTCCAACGGAAAGAGATCAAGAGCTCTCAACCGGTCCTCATAGCTCAGTCTTCTAATCGATGGAATAAGCTTTGTAGCCCTAGCGTGCACTATTTCCGATCGCTTTATATCTTTCCTGAGTTCTGGAGACCATAATTGAACAGCATACTCCAGGAGAGGCCGTATCAGAGCGTTGTAAAGTGTGAGGACTATTTCATTATTTCTGTACTTTATTACCTCTTAATATAGCTCAATAACTTCTGCGCTTTCTTCTCTACTTCAATGCACTGCTTGAACATTTTAGATCACTGCTGATCAGAAGACCCAAATGCTTTTCCAAGTCAATATTGAGAGAGAGAGAGAGAGAGAGAGAGAGAGAGAGAGAGAGAGAGAGAGAGAGAGAGAGAGAGAGAGAGAGAGAGAGATAATAGCAAAGGAAATTTAGTATCAAAGACATTGCAGTCCATTCTAGGAAAATACATTAGATGGCGACAAAAGACTGTACCCTGGTTGTGCATTTCCCTCATTATATATTTTTTTTTTTCATCTACTCCTTAATTGTACTCCTAAAAATAATTGTATATACATTTTGAAGAAAGGCTGTTCTAAGTAGAGCAAATCTTATAATGTAAAAACCTTTCCACATAATATAATCGTGCCAAACTTCTTCTTCTCTAACATCAAGCCTATAAAAACGAAGAGACCGAGTTCTCTCAACCAATCCTCATAGCTCACTCTCCTAACTTATTTGGACCCTTTCTAATTGTGTCATGTTTTCCCAGGAGAGCCGAGTTGAAAAGCATATTCCAGAAGGAGCCGTATTATAGTATGAATTTAAAGGACTACCTTCTTATTTCTGTATTTAAGATGTCTGTATGTACAGTATATGTATATAATATCTGGGCTTTCGTCTTTACCTTATTGCATTTCTTGGGAATTATGTTATATAAAACACCTAACTGCGTTTCCATGTCAGTCTCTTTTAGATTCCTTCCAAGTAGTGATCAGTTTGACTTGGGATTTGCTTGGCCGATATGGATTACCTTGCTATTCTCCAAGTTATATCTAAGATCCTTCACCCAGTAAATTAAGATTCATATTTAGTTGCCCAATCCCTTTAGGATTGATCTAATTTAGTTGAATGTCATCTGTAAACTTGGAGATAATATAATTTATTAATTGTATTACATTGTAATTTCTTGTTTCTATGTGCCAATTAGCAACCATACATTCCCTCTTCCCCTGACTCCAAATACAATTATAATAAAGTAAACAATTAGACACGTTTTATTGCTTGCTTGAAAAATGTACTATATAATGTCATCAATACTTAGCTACTAATTCCTTAAAGTAAACGTTTGACAAATGTCCTTTATATATAAAGTGTATTTAATAGCAAATAAATAAAAATGAAAACTACCTCCACTTACATGTGCCTAAGTATGAGTATTCTGTGAGGTTAATAAATATTGTGGTGCTGCCAAAGGTTTGATGAATAACATAACAAATCAACACATTTTATTGGTTGGTTATAAGGGTTATAATAGAGATATACAGTATGTGATCTTCCTAAATGCAGTATATGCCAGTCTTTAAAATTATGTGTTCTTTACGGTACTACAATTCAAAATGTCATGTGTTATGGTCAATATTTGTCAACGTACGCTTATCATAAATCTTCATATTGGCTCTAATAATCACATATCATTGAATGTACTAGAACACTAATTTTCAGCTCAAAATTCTATGAAAATCATTAGTGTACACATTCCTGCTCATAATTGTAACTAGGGTTTGGCACAACACAGTTTTCAATAGGCGGCAGTGACCGTGAAGGGCTAAAGTTTGCGCTGATGAGATCTTCTTAGATTTGTATTAGTCAAATTGAATATATGCCTGCTCCTCCATACTTTCCTTTCTTGAAAACAATAAAAATATATAAATATATAAGATAATTATATAAATAAATAGTTTTGCTGAAAATAAAAATTATTTATATGATTTATATATCCATCTCAAGTAAACAATATTTGTATCCACACTGATATGTTCTTACAACCTTAATATTAATTGAAACGTGTAATATAACTAACAGTTAATACGCATGGCGTTATTATTATATATATATATTTTTTATTTTTTATTTTGCTATATTCCAACTACTCCCTCTCGGGCATAGGCTGATAGCCTTTACACTCTACCGCTGAACACGGTGAGGCCCGTGAGGTCTTGTTCCAGTCTAGGGAGTGAGACATGCGAAGCACCTACTCCCGGCTCGAACCCAACTCCATCTCTGAAGCTGCTTCGCCCCTGCGCTTCACAGTCTCACTCCCCAGGCTCGGACCCTCACTCTCAGAACGCCACATATTGAGCAATTAACTCACTAGGCATTGCCCCCCTGTAGCATATTTTGAATATGGGAATATTCATACAGTGCTATTTAATCAGGGAACAATGAGGGTATTTTGTTTTGGCATTTCGGTGTGCTGTGGTACTGCACTGAAACTAGGTACAGCACAAATTCCATCCCAATAATATCTTCCCATTGACATATTGGGATTCAAATCCGGGTCCATTGGATTACCAGTCCAGTGGCAAGACCACTCTGCCACACCTCCCCTGAATAACTTGCTTCAGGCACGTGGTTGTGATGTATGTTGATATGAACAATATGAAGAGGTAGGACAACAGAGGTAATATTTGTATATATAAAATAAAGTAAACGTTATTGACTACATTAGGAATTGTATTTTTCACTATAGTTTCTATGATAGTTGATTAATAATATCCAATTGCCATTTGCAGTAATGTTGTGCATCTTACAGACTTGTATATTAGTTGAATACTGTAGATATAGGTTTTTTGATGGACAATTGGCATATAAATATTTTCAAAATTTACTGACACATTTGTTTATTTATTATAAAAATGTATATTATATATATATATAATATACTGTATATATATATATATATATATATATATATATATATATATATATATATATATATATATATATATATATATATATATATATATATATATATATAATGTATATATATATATTTGTTATTATTATTATTATTATTTGAAATTTTGTTATTATTATTATTTATTATATTATTATTGACAAGCGAAAATAAATTATGTGATTGCTAAGGTCATATCCGAAAAATTGTACGTGTTAAGAAGTACCTGGGGTCAGGAGTAGTGAAACACACATATTCTGATTAGATAAACACTCCCTGTTTGATCTTTATAAAGACGTATTTGACTACTGATCTTGATCCAGATATTAATTGTATAAGGCACTTTAACGAAAACAACATAAACTAAACACATGCAGTAATGGTACATAGGTTTTGTGATGAGAATATAATATATGCTTTCGCACTGATTACAATAATAAAGAGTAGTATGGATTTTGCTATGATGAATCAAGTATTTGCTTGTGATAATACAAGTAAATAAAGGTTTTAGTGGAAAGACAGTAATAACAAGAATTATTCTTAGCTTTCAAAAATATATATGAAACTTTGATACAACATGATAGAACTATTATAAACTTTATACAGTCAAATTAGCTTATGTCTAGGATATCGTTATAGCAAAATTTTACGAAATATTATAACGAGCCCTGGGCGTGTATAACTTTGCAGTCACAAATAATGATTTGTCTTGTGGATAAGAAAATATAATACAAGTAGGGACTAGAATATCGGAAGAAACATGAAAATCCAATATTAAATATAATATGAATTATTATTTTATTTTATTTTATTAATTATGACCAGAAATGCCGATCCCGTCCTCTCATGCCTAAAAAAAAATAAGAAAACAAATATGTTCTTTTATTTTTGAAAAATCAAATAGGTGTAGACATTTATAGCCCGCCCACTCCAAACCCTCCCTGAATTATATATCACAATTCTATGCTCGTCGTAATTAATATATTTTCAATATATTGAATGGGCACAAAACAACTTTGATTTTTAACGCTTTCTTTTTTCTAGGAGTCTATTGTTACAATGAGGAATACATTAATGTTTTCGGTGAACATATGGCAAGTTCACTATATATAGAAAACAACGTCATTTCTTGACATATGTAAGGCTCTTTACTAGTTATACAGATTAGTATTAAAGTATATTCCTATCCACATACATTTGTCCATGAATCTATCTAACAGTATCTGGATAAAGATGAATAAAACAGTGGTAGTGTGCCAATCGATATGTTGACATTATATTACTGTATATAATTCTTAGTTTTCGATTAATTGAAAACAAATGTCTTGAAAATAATATAAGTATGTTAACAAAATATTTACATTACAAATCAATATACTTTAAGCTACAATGAATGCAACCCCAATGCTGAATAATGTATTATGTCATAGAGTGCAACATAATATACTGTATACCGTATAGGCTTTTACTGGATTATTGGCCTGAACAGAATATTTAGCTAGACATTCCATATATTATGATTATACGTAGTTGTGTACCGTGCTCTCTCTCTCTCTCTCTCTCTCTCTCTCTCTCTCTCTCTCTCTCTCTCTCTTATTTCTATTATTTTCTGTTAGCTGTCCCTCATATTAGCCCTCGTATAAAAGAGCCTGTGGTAATTAAAGGATTACGGGAGATACATACGACCAGTTTGTGTCATAGATGTCGTTCATAAGTGGAGTCAAATTATCTAATGGAAGCCAGACTATAATAACAACAACAGTATCGATTACTGAAGGGGTTTACATAGAAGTGCATATTAGTTTGAGTTAAAAAAGAGGAAGTATGGGCACAAAATTATCATATGTTTATTATTCTAGATATTTTACCGCCCTTGAGTAACTGAGACGCTTCATCAAGTTATATTCAGATTATTATGAAGTGATTGTATCCTGAGCTTAGTAAAATGGTCCAATGAGAGTAAAATTAAATAAAGAACGGCTTCTTTGTATACTGACTTTCGTATATGGCAGTGGACAATGAAAATCCAATTATAAATTTGATATGAAACAGGTCTGTTTTATGTTATTCATTATGACCAGATTGGCCGATCCCGTCCTCTCATGCCTAAAAGAAAAATAATTTGTATATATATATAAACTAGTATCAATGTAGCATTTCATATATCATTGCACAGGACGGGCGTGCTCATATAAACTCACAATCACACACAGTGCCTTTTCCTAAGACAATAGGATATCTCTCTTTAATTAGAACATTTCCATGTGTGTAATTGAGCCGATATACTGTATATATAGACATTTTGTGCGTGATTTATGTGTATTTTGTTTATATATTGTAACCCAACATATTTATTTGGAATATAACTGCCATAATCAGTGGAACATGTTGCAATTAGATAGAAATGTACTTAGCGTTACATATATTAGTTGTGTATGAGAGAGAGAGAGAGAGAGAGAGAGAGAGAGAGAGAGAGAGAGAGAGAGAGAGAGAGAGAGCAAAAGAAGAAGAAGGGTGGAAGGAGAGAAGGAGAACATGGGAGCAGAGAGAAAGAATGTAAAGGAAGAGGGTGGAAGTAAGGAGGGTGGGAGAGGTGAAGTGGAAAGGTGGAAGTGCCGGAGATAAAATTATGGAAATGGTTAGGGTGAGAGCGAACGGGGGAAGAACTCAAAATGAAAGATTAGAGTTAGATGCAAGGGTGGTGAAGAAGGGCGTGGAGGAGAGAGAGAGAGCGAGAGAGTTACAAGGAATAGTTAGTATCTCAGGACCTTGCGGTCCATTCAGAGGAGATACTCAAAGTGGAAGGAGAGAGACTGTTTAGTGCACTACACTCTTTACAGAGTGTGCAACATACTCTCTACTCTCTTCGTGAGCTGCTCTACTGAAGAACAATTTACAACTTCGGAGGGAAGTTTTTTTCCAGGTAGAACAGATCTTATATGTGAACAAGTGTCCACAAATACTAGTGCTGAAACTTTTCAAATTTAATTTCCAGCCATGGTTGCGTGCTGTATTAATATTGAAGCTAAACAAAAATCTATAATCCACATTGTCAAACCCATTAAGTATTTAAAAACACTTCAATGAGCTGACTTCGTAGGCTGCGTGTTTCCAACGGGAAGAGATCAAGATCTCTCAATCGGTCCTCGTAGCTCATTCTTCTAAGTAATGGAATAAGCTTTGTAACCCTAGTTTGTTGTCTTTCCTGTCGCTCTATATCTTTCCTGAGTGCTGGAAACCAGAATTGAACAGTATACTCTAGGAGAGGCCGTATCAGAGTGTTGTAAAGTGTTAGGACTATTTCCATATTTCTATTCTTAAATTGCCTCCTAATATAGCCCAATAATTCCTGAACTTTCTTCTCTACTTCAATGCACTGATTGGGAAACTATAGGTCACTGCTAAACAGAACACCCAAATCTGTTTCCAAGTCATTCACTTCCAGTGGCATTCCTAATAGTGAATAGCCCGAATTGGGGTTTGCTTGGCCGATATGCATCACCTTGCACTTTTCCAAGTTTAGAGGCAACTGCCAAGTCTCCGACCATTCACCCAGTCTGTTGAGGTCCATCCTGAGCTGTTCAATCCCGTTGGGGTCTTTCTCATTCATTCCAAGCTTTATGTCATGAGAGAGAGAGAGAGAGAGAGAGAGAGAGAGAGAGAGAGAGAGAGAGTGAGAGTGAGTGAGTGTGAGAGAGTGAAAGTGAGAGTTCAGTAAGCAATCATCCCTATCCTTGTCAGAATCTCCATTTATTTAACATAATTTCTTTCTATTTTCTTATTTTGCATCGTCTCAGAATTATATTTCCCTAGCCCGATGGCTAGTTTGCCATTTCACGTTTGCGTAATGATCGTCGTCTGAATCTCCGCTTGATTTAGTTGAAGAAAGAAAGAAATGCAAGCACCCCTGATTATTCCGATTACAACTGTGCGCTCTCCAAGTTCTTGTTACCTCCCCGCACATTCTTTTCTTGCCGTACATTACTGGCCTCGGGATTCATCACCTCTGGCAACACTGGCTTGCTTTGTGTGACCTGGGAAGTGGGCGAGCCAGTCAATATTCGATCAATCTCTACCAAAGTTCACAGTCACCGTCACTGTCATATACATTAGGTTAATATATGTTACTACATGTTGCTACTAATATATCTACTATGAATATTACTAATACTAATACGGATGCACCCTCCCCCCTTCGTGCTCTCTCTCTCTCTCTATATATATATATATATATGTATATATATATATATATATATATATATATATATATATACTGTATATATATTGCCGGACGCCGTGATCCCCGAAGGGGTGGCCTCGAACGAATCGCCCACATGCACCTCTGTCCCCAGTCGGTTGACGCCCCTCCTCCCATCCAGCACTGCTGGTAATCGTAAATAAATAATACTGTGAAGTGTTGGAATACTCCACATGGAAGCATGTGATCCTCCCAATTTTCGAACCCAGGGCACCACATACAGAACTTACATGCTCTAAACATTATACCACCAAGACAATCCTTTTGAGAGGTTTTATTGGTGGGCTGCGACGCTCCTCTCGGAAGATGAGATTTCAAACATGCTCCAATACACTCCAATAACAAAAACAACAAATGTGACTGTCAGGGCTTTAGGGGTGAATATCCAATTACATTTACTGCCACCCATCACGCCTCCACCCTGCTCCTTCCTCCACTCGAGCAATACTCCCATACGCTAACACACCCTACAGCATCCTACACATCCTCCTCCTGGGAACTGGTGCATGTGCCTCTAAAAGTACAAGCACTTGTGTCCCGCGCGGAAACATCCACATGTTTTTCCCGATGTGCATGAGCAGCACACAAGTTCCTAGCAAGCTTTTGGTAGAGGGTTTAATGTCATCAACTTTGGGATGAGGTTTCTACTTGTGTCATTATTCCATCCACAGGTTGTTGGATTAAAGCATGGACACTCGTCCTGACTGTCCGTGTTTCGAAGCCGGTTGGGAGTATTAAACATATACTGTATATATATATATATATATATATATATATATATATATATAACGTCAACTCCTTCATCACTAGGGGTTTATACTAATCTGAATACAATCGTTTGATGGTAGCTAGAATGAAATACAGAAACAATTGTGAGTTTGAATACAAAGTTTTGCAATACCTTTGGAGACAAAGGGGCGAAAATTATTTGGTTGGTGTCGCAGTATTTATGCTCGTGACTGTACTGTACAAATAATAGGTTAGATATTTGGAAAACAGGCATGATATCATGTCCACGCCGATAATTCGATATTTGAGCAGATTCGAGTGGAATCCGAAGCTTCATAAAACGCCTCGAATAATTTTTCAAAACTCTGTTACATCACTTGGTGGGAATTATACAGTATTTGTTTCAATTAATCTTCTTATTACATTTGTTTATCGTATATTGCTTTGCATATTGAACTCGAACACCTACGAAATACCTTAAATCTCAATGGTTTCCCCCTTAACTTTATCAACACTTACATTGGCCAACAAATCAGTAAATTGCGTTCACCTCCCTTAAGACTACCGACAGTTCAGAAAGCAGTAATCTATTATTCTATCCCCTTCATTGGAAAACAGTAATTTTCAATACGAAACCGTGTCACCAATTTGTTTCGAGAATGCTATCCACAGATACAGTTGAGAGTTGTGTTCAAATCACATTCTTCGTC
Organism: Paralithodes platypus; assembly: GCA_032716605.1. NCBI lineage: Eukaryota > Metazoa > Arthropoda > Malacostraca > Decapoda > Lithodidae > Paralithodes > Paralithodes platypus. Next base: position 42,647,991 of record CM064519.1, read on the forward strand.
AGGTAATTGCTTCAAATTTAAAGACCACATCCCCGATGTTTTGCGATCGTCAGTGGTGTATCAGTTTAAGTGTAGTGGATGTAATTCCTCTTACATTGGTTAAACCAAACGCCATCTCACCGCCAGGATCGCGGAGCATCGAGGAGCTTTTAGAACGGAGTTTCCGTTGTCAAAACCTTCATTCTCTGCTATACGAAACCATTCTGAACCTTCAAATCACCCAATACGCACAAATGATTTTAGCATATTGTACACATCTAATGCCAGTTCCCGCCTGATAGCCGAGAGCTTATTAACACAACAGTTTCGTCCCGATCTAGGTTTCCAGGAGTCCTCAACACCCTTATTGTGCTTTTGAGATCTATGTGATATTATGTGGTATGTTATATTTTAGCATTCATAATATTACTACATCTTGTATTTAATTTCACTTAGGTTATTAGATTTAGATTTAACTCAACACATTGTACACGTATTTCTACGCTTCTCACATATAATAACTTTTTAGTTTTCGTAAATATATATACTTTGCAGATTATTTAGATATTTAGGCATACATGGGTTCAATTATTTTCCAAAATGTTTTGATTTTTCTTTAACCCCATTTACCCCCTACACGTTTGTATTATTTCATGAAATCTATTATGATTTGTAGATATTTATGTAGGCTGTTTCTTTGTTTTTTAGGCTGAAAATGGCTTGTGCATAAGCCGAAACGCGTCAAACAATCAATAAAGATGTATATATCAGCACTGGTCTTACTCTTTATATATATATATATACTGTATATATTGTTATGCCGGGTTGTGATACAACCTAGCTTAGATTTGGTCTTTACTCAAATCCAACTATGGACTTTTAGACTCAATATATTCTCAACAGGGTCACGTCGAACACGTTCTTATTCACAAATTAGGTACTCACTCAGGTTAAGATGAACACAATAAATACACACATGTAATTATACACTCTTATTTATTTAAATGACATATAGATAACTGTATACTCCTTGACTATTATTGGGGAATAGTAAGCGAGTATGTAGACTTTGACATAAACAAATGATAGGTACTTCACGTATATAAGTAGGCCTATAGTGTGGGTGAATATTTACTTCACTACTATTAAGAATAGCCAGTAAACAATTATTGACATTTATCACACACCAAGATCTAGTAATAACATATAATGAGCGTGAATCAAGGGATAATATTATAATGGCAGTATGCAATAATAATTTGGTGGGTGATAGGAAAGTTGAGGGAGTGGTGGGAGGGTGGGGGGGTACCATCAGAGGTGAATGGGAATGGTAGTGCACTTGTGGACGTATGTGTGGGGAGGAGGCTGTGGATAGCCAACACCTTCTTCCGACATAGAATTATCCACAGGTACACGTGGGAACGGGTGTGGACGATGGAGGATGAGACAGTGGTGGAACGAAAGATATTGATTGATTATGTATGTGTGGATGAACGAATGAAGACATTTGTGATGGATGCTAGGGTGTATAGGGGTATTGGAGGGGGTCTGTCTAATCATTATGTAGTGGTAGCTAAGGTTAGGATACAAAAGAACTGGGTGAGGAGAGCTGGAGGGAGGCGAGAGGAGGGTGGAATGGTGAGGAGGGTGGAGAGGTTGCAGGAGGAGGAATTCAAGGAGGAGTACAGGAGAGCAGTGGAAAGACGACTAGGTGGGTTCGACCTGGAAGTTATGGAGGAAGTGGAGGATATGAGCAAGGTGTTTAAGGATGAGATCTGTGAAGCATGTGAGGAGGTGTGTGGAGTAAGGAGAAGAGGGAGGGGAGTGAAAGGTACAGCATGGTGGACAGAAGAGGTAAGAATAGCTGTGGAAGAAAAGAAGAAAGCATATAGAGAGTGGTTGGGTAGTAGACGGAATGAAGATTTCGAGAGACAGAAACGAGCGAGGTACGTGGAGAGTAAGAGGGTGGTGAAGAGAGTAGTGAAGGAAAGTAAGAGAAGAGTAGATGAGGAATTTGGAAGGAATCTGAGTGTAAAATGGAGGGAGAGTCAGAAACTGTTCTGGAAAGAAGTCAATAAAGTTAGGGAAGGTAGCAAGGGAAACAGTAAGGGTGTGAAAGATAAGAATGGGAGAATGCTAGCCGAGAAGCAAGAGAGAGTCGAAAGATGAAGGGAGTACTTCAATGAGTTGCTAAATGTAAGGAATGAAGAGCCAGCAAACATAGCTGGATATGGTATGGGAGGGAGAAGAAGAGAAGTAGTGGAGGAGGAGGTGGGGATCAGGAGGTCAGAAGTATGGGAAGCCATGAAAAGAGTGAAGTTGGGGAAAGCACCAGGAACAGATGGAGTGTGTGGGGAAATGTTGAGGTATGGTGGTGAGATAGTGATCGAATGGGTATGGAAAATGTGCAAACTAGCATGGGAGAAGGGGAGTGCACCCGATGACTGGAAGACTGGCATAATAGTCCCCCTATATAAGGGCAAAGGGGAAAGAGGAGTGTGTGGTAACCACCGAGGAATATGTCTTCTAAGCGTAGTAGGGAAGGTATACAGTATGGTAGTGATTGAAAGAGTGAGAGTGAGAACGGAGATATGGATAGGCGACGAGCAGTAATGTTTTAGGAAGGGAAGAGGATGTGTAGATCAGATTTTTACCCTGAATTGTGTTGTGGAGAAATATATGGAGAAGAAACAGAAGGTGTATGTTGCCTTAATGGACTTGGAGAAGGCCTATGACAGAGTGGATAGAGAAGGTCTGTGGAAAGTACTTAGAATATACGGAGTAGATGGCAAGTTGCTGAAAGCAGTGAAGAGCATGTATGATGGTGCAAAGGCGGAAGTACGTGTGGAGAGTGAGCAGAGCGAGTTCTTTGACCTGAATGTTGGTTTGAAACAGGGGTGTGTGATATCCCCGTGGTTGTTTACTGTATATATGGATGGAGTCATGAAAGAAATACTATCTAGAGCAGTGGATGTTGGTGTATCGCTGAAAAGGGAGGGAATTGAGTGGAAGCTACCTATACTGCTGTTTGTGGATGATACAGTTCTGATGAGTGATAATGAATGGGAGTTGCAGGGTCTGGTAAATAAGTTTGGAACAGTGTGCGAAAAACGGAATTTGAAGGTAAATGCGGGGAAGAACAAGGTTATGATCTTCGAAAGGGGTGAAGTCACAGAGTGTGAGGTGAAGCTGAACGATCAGGCTATGGAGAACGTCAACTCTTTTAAGTATCTGGGCAGTGTGTAGGGTAAAGATGGGACTATGGATGAAGAAATGCGGGAGAGGGTACAACAGGGGAAGAGGGTTGTAGGAACGCTGAAAGCAGTAACAAGAAATAGGGTGGTTAGTATGGAAGTGAAGAAGTCCTTGCATGACAGTGTGGTAATCCCGACACCAACTTACGGAAGCAAAGCATGGACGTTGGTTGAGAGACTCAGACCAAGAGTGAGAGCAGTGGAAATGAATTACCTAAGAAGTGCGTGCGTGCGGAGTTACATGGAGGGATAGACAGACTAATGAGGAAGTAAGAAGGAGGTGTGGTGTGGAGGTAGATGTGCTGGAAAGTGTGAAAAGGAACAACTTGAGATAGTTCGGCCATATGGAACGTATGGAATTATTATGTTCTCTCCACCAACCAACTTTACTCCTAAACTCGATTAATGAAATTAACAAACACATGTGGCAGTCCGGGGATTCGAACCTAGGATGCTCACTTTGAAAATCAACACACTTATGCATTGCACCACGAAGACAGTTAAAAGAAAGGTGGACAAGCCTCCGATTTATTATGCAATTTCGAATCCTGCATATCAATCTAAGCATGTACACACTTTCCAACTGTGCTATCATAGGCTATGCATAGGTGAAAGGAAATAGTAATTAATGGGGCACTTAACCCTAGGGAAGGCCTCTCGATAAACTACTACTGAACCTGAATGAATTATTATGTTCTCTCCACCAACCAACTTTACTCCTAAACTCGATTAATGAAATTAACAAACACATGTGGCAGTCCGGGGATTCGAACCTAGGATGCTCACACCGAAAATCAACACACTTATGCATTGCACCACGAAGACAGTTAAAAGAAAGGAGAACAAGCCTATGATTTATTATGCAGTTTCGAATCCTGCATATCAATCTAAGCATGTACACACTTTCCAACTGCGCTATCATAGGCGAAAGGAAATAGTAATTAATGGGGCACTTAACCCTAGGGAAGGCCTCTCGATAAACTACTACTGAACCTGAATGAATTATTATGTTCTCTCCACCAACCAACTTTACTCCTAAACTCGATTAATGAAATTAACAAACACATGTGGCAGTCCGGGGATTCGAACCTAGGATACTCACACCGAAAATCAACACACTTATGCATTGCACCACGAAGACAGTTAAAAGAAAGGTGGACAAGCCTAAGATTTATTATGCAGTTTCGAATCCTGCATATCAATCTAAGCATGTACACACTTTCCAACTGCGCTATCATAGGCTATGCATTGGTGAACAGAAATAGTAATTAATGGGGCCTTAACCCTAGGGAAGGCCTCTCGATAAACTACTACTGAACCTGAATGAATTATTATGTTCTCTCCACCAACCAACTTTACTCCTAAACTCGATTAATGAAATTAACAAACACATGTGGCAGTCCGGGGATTCGAACCTAGGATGCTCACACCATAAATAAACACACTTATGCATTGCACCACGAAGACAGTTAAAAGAAAGGTGGACAAGCCTACGATTTATTATGCAGTTTCGAATCCTGCATATCAATCTAAGCATGTACACACTTTCCAACTGCGCTATCATAGGCTATGCATAGGTGAAAGGAAATAGTAATTAATGGGGCACTTAACCCTAGGGAAGGCCTCTCGATAAACTACTACTGAACCTGAATGAATTATTATGTTCTCTCCACCAACCAACTTTACTCCAAAACTCGATTAATGAAATGAACAAACACATGTGGCAGTCCGGGGATTCGAACCTAGGATACTCACACCGAAAATCAACACACTTATGCATTGCACCACGAAGACAGTTAAAAGAAAGGTGGACAAGCCTACGATTTATTATGCAGTTTCGAATCCTGCATATCAATCTAAGCATGTACACACTTTCCAACTGCGCTATCATAGGCTATGCATAGGTGAAAGGAAATAGTAATTAATGGGGCACTTAACCCTAGGGAAGACCTCTCGATAAACTACTACTGAACCTGAATGAATTATTATGTTCTCTCCACCAACCAACTTTACTCCTAAACTCGATTAATGAAATGAACAAACACATGTGGCAGTCCGGGGATTCGAACCTAGGATACTCACACCGAAAATCAACACACTTATGCATTGCACCACGAAGACAGTTAAAAGAAAGGTGGACAAGCCTACGATTTATTATGCAGTTTCGAATCCTGCATATCAATCTAAGTATGTACACACTTTCCAACTGCGCTATCATAGGCTATGCATTGGTGAAAAGAAATAGTAATTAATGGGGCACTTAACCCTAGGGAAGGCCTCTCGATAAATTACTACTGAACCTGAATGAATTATTATGTTCTCTCCACCAACCAACTTTACTCCTAAACTCGATTAATGAAATTAACAAACACATGTGGCAGTCCGGGGATTCGAACCTAGGATGCTCACACCATAAATAAACACACTTATGCATTGCACCACGAAGACAGTTAAAAGAAAGGTGGACAAGCCTACGATTTATTATGCAGTTTCGAATCTTGCATATCGATCTAAGCATGTACACACTTTCCAACTGCGCTATCATAGGCTATGCATACGTGAAAGGAAATAGTAATTAATGGGGTACTTAACCCTAGGGAAGGCCTCTCGATAAACTACTACTGAACCTGAATGAATTATTATGTTCTCTCCACCAACCAACTTTACTCCTAAACTCGATTAATGAAATTAACAAACACATGTGGCAGTCCGGGGATTCAAACCTAGGATGCTCACACCGAAAATCAACACACTTATGCATTGCCCCACAGAGACAGTTAAAAGAAAGGTGGACAAGCCTACAATTTATTATGCAGTTTCGAATCCTGCATATCAATCTAAGCATGTACACACGTCACACTTTCCATCTGCGCTATCATAGGCTATACATAGGTGAAAGGAAAGAGTAATTAATGGGGCACTTAACCCTAGGGAAGCCCTCTCGATAAACTACTACTGAACCTGAATGAATTATTATGTTCTCTCCACCATCCAACTTTACTCCTAAACTCGATTAATGAAATTAACAAACACATGTGGCAGTCCGGGGATTCGAACCTAGGATGCTCACACCGAAAATCAACACACTTATGCATTGCACCACGAAGACAGTTAAAAGAAAGGTGGACAAGCCTACGATTTATTATGCAGTTTCGAATCCTGCATATCAATCTAAGCATGTATACACTTTCCAACTGCGCTATCATAGGCTATGCATTGGTGAAAAGAAATAGTAATTAATGGGGCCTTAACCCTAGGGAAGGCCTCTCGATAAACTACTACTGAACCTGAATGAATTATTATGTTCTCTCCACCAACCAACTTTACAACTAAACTCGATTAATGAAATTAACAAACACATGTGGCAGTCCGGGGATTCGAACCTAGGATGCTCACACCATAAATAAACACACTTATGCATTGCACCACGAAGACAGTTAAAAGAAAGGTGGACAAGCCTACGATTTATTATGCAGTTTCGAATCCTGCATATCAATCTAAGCATGTACACACTTTCCAACTGCGCTATCATAGGCTATGCATAGGTGAAAGGAAATAGTAATTAATGGGGCACTTAACCCTAGGGAAGGCCTCTCGATAAACTACTACTGAACCTGAATGAATTATTATGTTCTCTCCACCAACCAACTTTACTCCTAAACTCGATTAATGAAATTAACAAACACATGTGGCAGTCCGGGGATTCGAACCTAGGATGCTCACACCGAAAATCAACACACTTATGCATTGCACCACGAAGACAGTTAAAAGAAAGGAGAACAACCCTATGATTTATTATGCAGTTTCGAATCCTGCATATCAATATAAGCATGTACACACTTTCCAACTGCGCTATCATAGGCGAAAGGAAATAGTAATTAATGGGGCACTTAACCCTAGGGAAGGCCTCTCGATAAACTACTACTGAACCTGAATGAATTATTATGTTCTCTCCACCAACCAACTTTACTCCTAAACTCGATTAATGAAATGAACAAACACATGTGGCAGTCCGGGGATTCGAACCTAGGATACTCACACCGAAAATCAACACACTTATGCATTGCACCACGAAGACAGTTAAAGAAAGGTGGACAAGCCTACGATTTATTATGCAGTTTCGAATCCTGCATATCAATCTAAGCATGTACACACTTTCCAACTGCGCTATCATAGGCTATGCATTGGTGAAAAGAAATAGTAATTAATGGGGCACTTAACCCTAGGGAAGGCCTCTCGATAAACTACTACTGAACCTGAATGAATTATTATGTTCTCTCCACCATCCAACTTTACTCCTAAACTCGATTAATGAAATTAACAAACACATGTGGCAGTCCGGGGATTCGAACCTAGGATGCTCACACCGAAAATCAACACACTTATGCATTGCACCACTAAGGCAGTTAAAAGAAAGGTGGACAAGCCTACGATTTAATATGCAGTTTCGAATCCTGCATATCAATCTAAGCATGTACACACTTTCCAACTGCGCAATTATAGGCTATGCATAGGTGAAAGGAAATAGTAATTAATGGGGCAATTAACCCTAGGGAAGGCCTCTCGATAAACTACTACAGAACCTGAATGAATTATTATGTTCTCTCCACCAACCAACTTTACTCCTAAACTCGATTAATGAAATTAACAAACACATGTGGCAGTCCGGGGATTCGAACCTAGGATGCTCACACCGAAAATCAACACACTTATGCATTGCACCACGAAGACAGTTAAAAGAAAGGAGAACAAGCCTACGATTTATTATGCAGTTTCGAATCCTGCATATCAATCTAAGCATGTACACACTTTCCAACTGCGCTATCATAGGCGAAAGGAAATAGTAATTAATGGGGCACTTAACCCTAGGGAAGGCCTCTCGATAAACTACTACTGAACCTGAATGAATTATTATGTTCTCTCCACCAACCAACTTTACTCCTAAACTCGATTAATGAAATTAACAAACACATGTGGCAGTCCGGGGATTCGAACCTAGGATACTCACACCGAAAATCAACACACTTATGCATTGCACCACTAAGACAGTTAAAGAAAGGTGGACAAGCCTACGATTTATTATGCAGTTTCGAATCCTGCATATCAATCTAAGCATGTACACACTTTCCAACTGCGCTATCATAGGCTATGCATAGGTGAAAGGAAATAGAAATTAATGGGGCACTTAACCCTAGGGAAGGCCTCTCGATAAACTACTACTGAACCTGAATGAATTATTATGTTCTCTCCACCAACCAACTTTACTCCTAAACTCGATTAATGAAATTAACAAACACATGTGGCAGTCCGGGGATTCGAACCTAGGATGCTCACACCGAAAATCAACACACTTATGCATTGCACCACAGAGACAGTTAAAAGAAAGGTGGACAAGCCTACAATTTATTATGCAGTTTCGAATCCTGCATATCAATCTAAGCATGTACACATGCCACACTTTCCAACTGCGATATCATAGGCTATACATAGGTGAAAGGAAATAGTAATTAATGGGGCACTTAACCCTAGGGAAGGCCTCTCGATAAACTACTACTGAACCTGAATGAATTATTATGTTCTCTCCACCAACCATCTTTACTCCTAAACTCGATTAATGAAATTAACAAACACATGTGACAGTACAAAGGAGTACAAAGGAAATCAAGCAACAACATATCTAGTGACCCTTCTAGGCTGCTTGTCCTCCAAAACACTGAGGATCAAGTGTCCAAACAGTGGTTTAGAGTCGGTAAGGGAACATTGGAAAGGGAACTACTGCCCTGGAACTAATGTCCGTGGCAGGACTAGGAAGTTAGTAGGGGACATATGGGTTAGTAACTGAGGGGAGGATAAAATAAAGTTATTCATTTACAAACGCTGTCAGTCGCGGGTTTGATGCGAGATATTTGTCTAGGCGGAATTTAAATGAATCAACGGTGCTGCAGTCTATAACGTCTCGGGGAAGCCCATTCCACAAGTTGACAACTCGATTGAATAAGAAATTCTTAGAGTCGTGTGAGTTAAAAGATTTACCAATAAAATTTGCAACCGTTTCCCCGCGTGTAATTAGATTGGTCGATAGTGAAGTACTTACTACAGTTCATATTGTCGATGCCTATGATGATTTTGAACACTTGAATTAAGTCACCTCTTAATCTGCGCTGGGTTAAAGGAAATAGATTTAATTCTCTAAGACGCTCTTTGTATGGTTTGTTCTTTAGGCTAGGTATCATTTTGGTAACTCTACGTTTAACTCGTTCTAGCTTGTTTATGTCTTTTTGGTAATAAGGGCACCAGCATTGAACGCAGTATTCCAGAAGAGGGCGGACTAAGGAATTGTAAAGGGTTAGGATAATCTTTGGATTTATGCTCAAATGACCTGCCTATAAAGCCAATTATTTTGTTTGCCTTCTTAACAACTTCTGAACATTGTTGACTCGGTTTTAGGTTACTCGATATTGTTACTCCCAGATCGGTTCTCTGTTTACATTCTTAAGCTGAGTGCCATTCATCGAATAGTTTGCTTTCTCATTTAGGTATCCGATATGTAGTACTTTACATTTATCCGCATTGAAACTCATTTGCCAAATTTGGGCCCTATGTGACAATTTATCTAGATTGTGTTGCATATCGTCAACTTGATCTTTTGAGAGTACGCTATTTGCAATTTTTGTATCGTCAGCAAATTTAGAGATTGTACAGGTGAGACCCTCATCTATGTCGTTGATGTAAATTAGAAAGAGAATTGGTCCTAGTACCGATCCCTGGGGTACCCCGCTACTTACATTGGTCCATTTAGATGCCTTACCATGACTACTCTTTGCTTTCTGTCGCTGAGCCAATTTTCTATCCATTTCAACACCGTCTTGTATTCCATGCGCTTTTAGTTTTAGCAGTAAACGTTTGTGGGGGAACTTTGTCAAAGGCCTTTTGAAAATCAAGGTATATAATATCTACAGCTTTACTCTCATCGTAGAGGTTAAGGATATCGTGGAAGAAGTCTAAGAGGTTTGTTAAACAGGAACGTTTTTTACGAAAGCCGTGTTGAGTATCTTTAAGTATGTTATTTTCCTCCAAGTGATTTACAAGTCTGTCTCTTATGACCGTTTCTAGCATTTTACATACAACTGAGGTTAAGCTAATTTGACGATAGTTACTGGGTAGGGATTTGCTGCCTTTTTTGAATATCGGTGTTACGTTGGCTAGCTTCCACTGATCAGGCATAGTTCCAGACTGCAAGGATTTATTGAATAGTAATGTCAGTGGTTTAGAGAGCTCATCCTTAGCTTCCTTTAGAACTCTAGGCGAGATTGTATCAGGTCCAGGCGTTTTATTTACCTTGAGTTTATCTAAACAATTTAATACTTCTCTCTCTGTAACGGTGATATTGCTTAGAACATCTGAATTATCAATCTGAATCGGCGATGGTGTAGGGATATCACTGAGGTCTTCTGTTGTAAAAACTGATGCAAAGAAGGTATTGAGGGCATTACTCATTTGTACTTCGTCTTTGGTGTATTTTCCATTTTCATCGACTAACGGTCCAACAGTTTAAGTAACTACTTTTTTCTTTCTGATATAACTATAGAATTCTTTCGGGTTTTTTACTTTGATTCGCAATATGTAACTCTAGGGTCTTTTTACTTTTCTTAATTAACTTTTTGGCTTTGCGTCATAGCTCTACAAATTTCACCCGTTCTTCGTCATTTTGTGAGGATTTTAATCTATCATTAGCAAATTTTTTTAGCAAGCAGGCAGTTTGAAATATCTTTATTCCACCATTTGGGCTTATTATTATGGCCTGGACGCCGTATTTTCGATGGTATGCAGTCTTGCACTGCTTTTAGGTAAATGGTTTCGAATAACTTCCAAGATGTATTTATGTCGTAATTGTTAATTAAAAAGCTCCAGTCAGTTTCTTTAAACATAGCTCTAAGTTTATGAAAGTTTGCTTTCTTGAAATTAGGGACTTTTTCGATGCTACTATTTGGTTCGTTACTAGTAAAGTTTAAAGTGAAAGTTATCGTACGATGGTCGCTGTTACTGAATTCATCACCAACATTCAAATTCTCTATTAATTTTTCTTTTGTTGCAAGTACAATGTCAAGAACGTTATTACCACGGGTCGGTGTTCGAACAAATTGATAAAGCGAACTCTCTTGCAAGTTCGTATACAAGTCATGTCCGGAGTGTGAAGTAAGAGTATCGCCCCACTTGGTCACAGGTAAATTAAAGTCGCCAAAAAATACGGTATCTTGTGAGTTACTTACATCTGCAATTTGTTCATAAATTCTCGGTCAGTTTGCACTGATTGAGCTGGAGGTCTGTATATTAATGCAAGTATTATTTTTGTACCTTTATTATTCTTTTTTAGCACAAAAGATGTGTAAACGTTCACAATTTGAGGTTTTGACGAGAGGGTCGGGTTAAGACTTTCTTTGATATAAAATAAAACGCCACCTCCATTTTTATTTATTCGGCTTTTCTCAAACATTACATAACCGGGAAGTGAATACTCTGCTAAAAAGTCTCTATCTACTGTATTGAGCCAAGATTCTGTTATACCAATCACATCATAATCTTCAGTAAACACTAGTTCCTCTAAATCTGAAAATTTATTACGTATGCTACGAGCGTAGGTCCGGGGATTCGAACCTAGGATGCTCACACCGAAAATCAACACACTTATGCATTGCACCACGAAGACAGTTAAAAGAAAGGTGGACAAGCCTTCGATTTATTATGCAGTTTCGAATCCTGCATATCAATCTAAGCATGTACACACTTTCCAAATGCGCTATGATAGGCTATGCATAGGTGAAAGGAAATAGTAATTAATGGGGCACTTAAGCCTAAGGAAGTCCTCTCGATAAACTACTACTGAACCTGAATGAATTATTATGTTCTCTCCACCAACCAACTTTACTCCTAAACTCGATTAATGAAATTAACAAACACATGTGGCAGTCCGGGGATTCAAACCTAGGATGCTCACATCGAAAATCAACACACTTATGCATTGCACCACAGAGACAGATAAAAGAAAGGTGGACAAGCCTACAATTTATTATGCAGTTTCGAATCCTGCATATCAATCTAAGCATGTACACACGTCACACTTTCCACCTGCGCTATCATAGGCTATACATAGGTGAAAGGAAATATAAATTAATGGGGCACTTAACCCTAGGGAAGGCCTCTCGATAAACTACTACTGAACCTGAATGAATTATTATGTTCTCTCCACCAACCAACTTTACTACTAAACTCGATTAATGAAATTAACAAACACATGTGGCAGTCCGGGGATTCGAACCTAGGATGCTCACACGGAAAATCAACACACTTATGCATTGCACCACGAAGACAGTTAAAGAAAGGTGGACAAGCCTACGATTTATTATGCAGTTTCGAATCCTGCATATCAATCTAAGCATGTACACACTTTCCAACTTCACTATGATAGGCTAAGCATAGGTGAAAGGAAATAGTAATTAATGGGGCACTTAACCATAAGGAAGGCCTCTCGATAAACTACTACTGAACCTGAATGAATTATTATGTTCTCTCCACCAACCAACTTTACTCCTAAACTCGATTAATGCAATTAACAAACACATGTGGCAGTCCGGGGATTCGAACCTAGGATGCTCACACCGAAAATCAACACACTTATGCATTGCACAACTAAGACAGTTAAAAGAAAGGTGGACAAGCCTACGATTTATTATGCAGTTTCGAATCCTGCATATCCATCTAAGCATGTACACACTTTCCAACTGCGCTATCATAGGCTATGCATAGGTGAAAGGAAATAGTAATGAATGGGGCACTTAACCCTAGGGAAGGCCTCTCGATAAGCTACTACTGAACCTGAATGAATTATTATGTTCTCTCCACCAACCAACTTTACTCCTAAACTCGATTAATGAAATTAACAAACACATGTGGCAGTCCGGGGATTTGGACCTAGGATACTCACTTTGAAAATCAACACACTTATCCATTGCACCACGAAGACAGTTAAAAGAAAGGTGGACAAGCCTACGTTTATTATGCAGTTTCGAATCCTGCATATCAAACTAAGCATGTACACACTTTCCAACTGCGCTATCATAGGCTATGCATAGGTGAAAGGAAATAGTCATTAATGGGGCACTTAACCCTAGGGAAGGCGTCTCGATAAACTACTACTGAACCTGAATGAATTATTATGTTCTCTCTACCAACCAACTTTACTCCTAAACTCGATTAATGAAATTAACAAACACATGTGGCAGTCCGGGGATTCGAACCTAGGATGCTCACACCGAAAATCAACACACTTAAGCATTGCACCACGAAGACAGTTAAAAGAAAGGTGGACAAGCCTACGATTTATTATGCAGTTTCGAATCCTGCATATCAATCTAAGCATGTACACACTTTTCAACTGCACTATCATAGGCTATGCATAGGTGAAAGGAAATAGTAATTAATGGGGCACTTAACCCTAAGGAAGGCCTCTCGATAAACTACTACTGAACCTGAATGAATTATTATGTTCTCTCCACCAACCAACTTTACTCCTAAACTCGATTAATGAAATTAACAAACACATGTGGCAGTCCGGGGATTCGAACCTAGGATGCTCACACCGAAAATCAACACACCTATGCATTGCACCACGGAGACAGTTAAAAGAAAGGTGGACAAGCCTACAATTTATTATGCAGTTTCGAATCCTGCATATCAATCTAAGCATGTACACACGTCACACTGTCCAACTGCGCTATCATAGGCTATACATAGGTGAAAGGAAATAGTAATTAATGGGGCACTTAACCCTAGGGAAGGCCTCTCGATAAACAACTACTGAACCTGAATGAATTATTATGTTCTCTCCACCAACCAACTTTACTCCTAAACTCGATTAACCCGCTGGATCCCAGCGTCGCACGTGTTGCGTCGGCAATATTCGATCACCAGAACCCAGCGATGCAACGTTTGCGTCCTGGCCGGTCCGGTCCTAATTACTCCGGTTCTATGGCACCTAGAGGGCTCAAATTTGTATGGGAACTGTGTAAGTATCCCACGCACCCATGCCGATGGTAGAAAACTCTCAAAGTCCAACCGCGTGCGTGCAAAAACATGTTTTTTTTGGGAAAATTGCCCTCAACTTTTTACTCTTGTAAAATCTGTTTTCGGGGGCTCTGTAGGACCATTTTTTGCACTTTATGACCAATTTTTTTTTTCCCTTCATTCCTAACCCAATCGCTATTGTTTCTGGAATAAAACAAAAATCAAAACCTGCTGGGCCCTGGTGGTACATTTATTAATAACTAGCTGGGGCTCAGCGGGTTAATGAAATGAACAAACACAAGTGGCAGTCCGGGGATTCGAACCTAGGATGCTCACACCGAAAATCAACACACTTATGCATTGCACCACGAAGACAGTTAAAAGAAAGGTGGACAAGCCTACGATTTATAATGCAGTTTCGAATCCTGCATATCAATCTAAGCATGTACACACTTTCCAACTGCGCTATCATAGCTATGCATAGGTGAAAGGAAATAGTATTTAATGGGGCACTTAACCCTAGGGAAGGCCTCTTGATAAACTACTACTGAACCTGAATGAATTATTATGTTCTCTCCACCAACCAACTTTACTCCTAAACTCGATTAATGAAATTAACAAACACATGTGGCAGTCCGGGGATTCGAACCTAGGATGCTCACACCGAAAATCAACACACTTATGCATTGCACCACGAAGACAGTTAAAAGAAAGGAGAACAAGCCTACGATTTATTATGCAGTTTCGAATCCTGCATATCAATCTAAGCATGTACACACTTTCCAACTGCGCTATCATAGGCTATACATAGGTGAAAGGAAATAGTAATTAATGGGGCACTTAACCCTAGGGAAGGCCTCTCGATAAACTACTACTGAACCTGAACGAATTATTATGTTCTCTCCACCAACCAACTTTACTCCTAAACTCGATTAATGAAATTAACAAACACATGTGGCAGTCCGGGGATTCGAACCTAGGATGCTCACACCATAAATAAACACACTTATGCATTGCACCACTAAGACAGTTAAAAGAAAGGTGGACAAGCCTACGATTTATTATGCAGTTTCGAATCTTGCATATCAATCTAAGCATGTACACACTTTCCAACTGCGCTATCATAGGCTATGCATAGGTGAAAGGAAATAGTAATTAATGGGGCACTTAACCCTAGGGAAGGCCTCTCGATAAAGTACTACTGAACCTGAATGAATTATTATGTTCTCTCCATCAACCAACTTTACCTTTAAACTCGATTAATGAAATTAACAAACACATGTGGCAGTCCGGGGATTCGAACCTAGGATGCTCACACCGAAAATCAACACACTTATGCATTGCACCACGAAGACAGTTAAAAGAAAGGTGGACAAGCCTACGATTTATTATGCAGTTTCGAATCCTGCATATCAATCTAAGCATGTACACACTTTCCAACTGCGCTATCATGGGCTATGCATAGGAGAAAGGAAATAGAAATTAATGGGGCACTTAACCCTAGGGAAGGCCTCTCGATAAACTACTACTGAACCTGAATGAATTATTATGTTCTCTCCACCAACCAACTTTACTCCTAAACTCGATTAATGAAATTAACAAACACATGTGGCAGTCCGGGGATTCGAACCTAGGATGTTCAAACCGAAAATCAACACACTTATGCATTGCACCACGGAGACAGTTAAAAGAAAGGTGGACAAGCCTACAATTTATTATGCAGTTTCGAATCCTGCATATCAATCTAAGCATGTACACACGTCACACTTTCCAACTGCGCTATCATAGGCTATACATAGGTGAAAGGAAATAGTAATTAATGGGGCACTTAACAATAGGGAAGGCCTCTCGATAAACTACTACTGAACCTGAATGAATTATTATGTTCTCTCCACCAACCAACTTTACTCCTAAACTCGATTAATGAAATTAACAAACACATGTGGCAGTCCGGGGATTCGAACCTAGGATACTCACACCGAAAATCAACACACTTATGCATTGCACCACAAAGACAGTTAAAAGAAAGGTGGACAAGCCTACGATTTATTATGCAGTTTCGAATCCTGCATATCAATCTAAGCATGTACACACTTTCCAACTGCGCTATCATAGGCTATGCATAGGTGAAAGGAAATAGTAATTAATGGGGCACTTAACCCTAGGGAAGGCGTCTCGATAAACTACTACTGAACCTGAATGAATTATTATGTTCTCTCTACCAACCAACTTTACTCCTAAACTCGATTAATGAAATTAACAAACACATGTGGCAGTCCGGGGATTCGAACCTAGGATGCTCACACCATAAATAAACACACTTATGCATTGCACCACGAAGACAGTTAAAAGAAAGGTGGACAAGCCTACGATTTATTTTGCAGTTTCGAATCTTGCATATCAATCTAAGCATGTACACACGTCACACTTTCCAACTGCGCTATCATAGGCTATACATAGGTGAAAGGAAATAGTAATTAATGGGGCACTTAACCCTAGGGAAGGCCTCTCGATAAACTACTACTGAACCTGAATTAATTATTATGTTCTCTCCACCAACCAACTTTACTCCTAAACTCGATTAATCCGCTGGATCCCAGCGTTGCACGTGTTGCGTCGGCAATGTTCGATCACCAGAACCCAGCGATGCAACGTTTGCGTCCTGGCCGGTCCGGTCCTAATTACTCCGGTTCTATGGCACCTAGAGGGCTCAGATTTGTATGGGAACTGTGTAAGTATCCCACGCACCCATGCCAAATGGTAGAAAACTCTCAAAGTCCAACCGCGTGCGCGTGAGCGTGCAAAAACATATATTTTTTGGGAAAATTGCCTTCAATTGTTTACTCCTGTAAAATCTGTTTTCGGGGGCTCTGTAGGACCATTTTTGGCACTTTATGACCAATTTTTTTGTCCTTCATTCCTAACCCATTCGCTATTGTTTCTGGAATAAAAACAAAAATCAAAACCTGCTGGGCCCTGGTGGTACATTTATTCATAACTAGCTGGGGCTCAGCGGGTTAATGAAATGAACAAACACAAGTGGCAGTCCGGGGATTCGAACTTAGGATGCTCACACCGAAAATCAACACACTTATGCATTGCACCACGAAGACAGTTAAAAGAAAGGTGGACAAGCCTACGATTTATTATGCAGTTTCGAATCCTGCATATCAATCTAAGCATGTACACACTTTCCAACTGCGCTATCATAGGCTATGCATAGGTGAAAGGAAATAGTAATTAATGGGGCACTTAACCATAGGGAAGGCCTCTCAATAAACTACTACTGAACCTGAATTAATTATTATGTTCTCTCCACCAACCAACTTTACTCCTAAACTCGATTAATTAAATTAACAAACACATGTGGCAGTCCGGGTATTCGAACCTAGGATGCTCACACCGAAAATCAACACACTTATGCATTGCACCACGAAGACAGTTAAAAGAAAGGTGGACAAGCCTACGATTTATAATGCAGTTTCGAATCCTGCATATCAATCTAAGCATGTACACACTCTCCAACTGCGCAATCATAGGCTATGCATAGGTCAAAGGAAATAGTAATTAATGGGGCACTTAACCCTAGGGAAGGCCTCTCGATAAACTACTACTGAACCTGAATTAATTATTATGTTCTCTCCACCAACCAACTTTACTCCTAAACTCGATTAATGAAATTAACAAACACATGTGGCAGTCCGGGGATTCGAACCTAGGATGCTCACACCGAAAATCAACACACTTATGCATTGCACCACGAAGACAGTTAAAAGAAAGGTGGACAAGCCTACGATTTATTATGCAGTTTCGAATCCTGCATATCAATCTAAGCATGTACACACTCTCCAACTGCGCAATCATAGGCTATGCATAGGTGAAAGGAAATAGTAATTAATGGGGCACTTAACCCTAGGGAAGGCCTCTCGATAAACTACTACTGAACCTGAATGAATTATTATGTTCTCTCCACCAACCAAGTTTACTCCTTAACTCGATTAATGAAATTAACAAACACATGTGGCAGTCCGGGGATTCGAACCTACGATGCTCACACCGAAAATCAACACACTTATGCATTGCGAGAGAATGACTAAGAGGGTGTACGAGAGTGAGGTGAAGGGACAGAGAGGGAGAGGTAGACCGAAAGAGAGGTGGAAGGATGGAGTGATGAAGTATATGAACGAAGGCGGTGCTGGTTGGGGGGAGGGGCTCCGACTGACCGGGGACAGAGGTGCATGGGAGCGGTTCGTTCGTGGTCACCCCTTCGGGGATCACGGCGTCAGTCAATAGATAGATAGATAGATGCAATAATAATCAGACAAACATATACATAGATAAAACCCTTGATAATAATATATATGAGAGTTGAGTATCTACTGTGAATTATTCTGAATAAGTTTCTGAGAGGTTGAACGAAATCTCTAAGTATATACGCGTAGATAAGTTGGGGTGGAACAAAAGGGAAAGTGTATGAAGAGTTCTGGAATGAACGCTCGCTCACGGGTGGCGAGAAGCGAAGGGGGGAGATATAAAGGGGTAACGCGCACAGATTATTTTGGGCCAGGTAGGTCACTCAGGTCATTTGTTTTACTGCGATGATCAAAATAGTATATATAGTTAGTGCGATATTATTTTGAATATGGGGAGGAATATGTTGAAATTCAGAGGGGAGGAGAGGTAAATTATTTTTACTATTAATGATGTGCTTAGATTATTAGGAGAGAGTTTATATCATGAGCATACAATTAATTTATTCTTATATGCAAGGATAATCTCATGGGTCGAGGAATTCCGAGTTTATGATTTATATCTACTGAAGAATGCTCGAAGGTTGAAGGCAACCTAACTGAATCAGGCAATAGATTGATTACAGCAGATTAGAGAACGTATCAATAAATTAGTGTATACGAGTAGTTATAATAATACTACAAGTTAAATATGGCGTACACGACGAAGTTGCACTTAGATGGAAATACCTGATAAGGTATGAAGGAGATCTGAACTGGTTAACAGATTCCTATATGGAATACAGAACGAATTGGCGTTGTATTGGAGGTGGTGAAATAATTAGACAATAGATCTACACAGAACTAGAATTCCTAGACGAGCTGGATCGACATTATCTATTTCATAACATAATAAACTAATACGTTATTCACAATTTATACTATTAACGCACGATAAAATAAGGCGTAATAGGGGGGTTTCTCTCGAAGAAATTAGATTTAGATTATGATAATCAGCAATATAATTCTTCTAAAGGAGGGAGAGCGGAGTTTAATTAGATATGAAATTGGGCGTAAGTTCTAGGTAAAAGTGAGGATTTAGAAGGGAATCAATTCACAGTATACACTTCAGCTTCAACTTGGTACATACATAAATAGAATGGACATGCACAAGGAAAATCTGTGAGTATTCGGCTAGATTATGGATTTACACAATTATGTGATGTATGCGTAGAATGTTGTATATGAACTTAGAAGAGAAATTAACACTAGACCTTGGGCACAGATCTACACAAGGTTTGATATGGTTTTTGAAGGATTAATGCATACGCAACAATTAATGATCTTGGGCACAGATCTACAAAGGAATTAGCAATGAATATTCACATATTTTACCTTACCTTCACACCAATAATCACAACGTAAGATACTCAGAGACACTTAGGGTGAATTTGGGGGGGTTGACGTTCGAGAGCAAGTCTGGCCGATGTAGAGCGTAGGTTCGCCTGGACCAGACTTCAGGGCTGCTTCGCACCGTCAGGAATCCCACGTCCAGACGTAAGAGGCACACAGCAAGGCTCGTTGTAGTCTCGAGGGGGAGGGGAATGCTGTTGCCACTTTTAGTTAGATGCTCCGGACTTTTCATACTTGAGAACATTACCGAGGTGGAAGTGCTTAATTGCTTTCTCAACAATTTCGTTGAGTACATGTTCAAATATTTTCTTAGCTTCAACTTATAGTAATTCAATGTTAAAGGGATATAGTGAATCATTGTGACATCAATAGTGCAGTAAATACTTAGCTTAAAAATACATGGTAGTTATCATTTGATACCTAAACATTTAAAGTATTTTATTTAATACTCCGGTGGGAGTTACTAAGTCTAGGAAGGATATAATAGCAATTCTGGTGATTTTATTATAATTGAGGGTTATTGGTGAATCAGTGGATAACTCTGGTCTTCTCTATGTTCCTGGGTTGATCCAGAGTTCTTCGTAACAGTCTTGCACTGTAGATCCTAATATCCCCACTTATGTCGGTAGCACTCAGGTCTTTGATGCGGAACTTGCATAAACATTTCCTCGGTGTACTGCAAATCTGGCTGCTGGTGCAATGAAGGCTGGTGATTGGTGGGGAGGGTTTGAAACCTGGATGGTGATTGGCTGAAACTCCCATTCTTTTGTAGGGGTGACTGACCTAGGTGACCCGTCTTCCTGGTAGTAAGAAAACGGGAATGACCTGGTAATATGGGGCACTTCTCTGTTTCTCATTCCTCTGTATCATGAGAAATTGGTATGGAATGGTGTCTCTGTTGTTTGTTTCTTCTTTTCTCCTTGCTACTCACCTGTAGGCTAGCAATCCTACAGGTGTTTTCCAACCCCGTCACTTCACCACATTCGTCGAAGAAAAAATCGCGACCTCGCGATTTCAGAATGTATGTCCGGGTGGTGGAGTTTGTGAGAACGGGGTTTAAGTGCTGCAACGTCAACAGCCACATGGTGGTCGGCACATCGGCAGGGGTAGAGATGTCCATGTCGATGTGAATGTGCAGTGGACGTTTCGATTCGGAGGCTTTTTGTACCATCTGTTGTGGGGTTTTCATAACAGTACTAGTTAGGCCATCCGAAAGTAGCACACTGTTGATTTTCATGGCTGTGGTAGGGATCGAAGTAGATGCTGCAGTGGCTGAGGGTGGCTGGGTAGCAGAAGGAGTTGTGGTGGCTGGAGGTTCTGAGGTGAAGGGTTGATGGAAAGTGGGTGGTCCTGGGATGTTTTTGCGTCAGGGGATGAGGTTGACCTTGCCATAAGGGTAGCGGGAACCCTTTGCATAGGCATCGTTGAGGTGGCTTCACACGTCGACCAGATCTTGTACAGATAGGATTAGAATGAGATGGGATTAGTGATGTTGGATTCACACGAGGGTGCGGTGATGGTGATAAGGAAGATCTGGGTGATTGTGAAACTTTTCTAGACATGCTGGGTTTGGTGCGAGGTAATTGAGAGGTAGGAACTGTCGGTTTGTGTGTAGAAGTGGAGGGAAAGATGTTGTGCAATAGAGGAAGAGGTTGTGAAGATGATTTAGAGATGGAGGGAGAAACTGAAGTAGTAGACGTTTTAAGTTTGCTTGCATAAGTAATAGGTCTGGAAGAAGTTTGAGGGAGAGGAATAGGTAAGCTGTCATGCTCAGGAGAAGGTGTGGTTGGCAGATTATGTAAGGGTGGAGTAGGTAGATTAGGAATGTGAGCGATAGCAGGCATAGTGGGAAGAATGCATGGAGATTCAGATGACATTGGTAAGCTGATAGATGGGGATGAAGGTACAGGTAAACGTTTAGTTATGACTTGAGTAGGTAATTTGGAAGGTGCAGATACAGTATGGGTAGGTAGGAGAGCAGGAGGCGTGTGTGATGGGTAGGAAAGGGGCCCTGGGCGTGGCTGAACAGGGGGTGTGGCTTGTTGTAGAATAGATGGTCAAAGTCAAGTCAAATTGAGTAGTGACAGGGGGTTAGGGGGAAGTGGGGATAGGACAAGAATTAGTTGGAAGAAGTGAGTTTTAGGAGGAGAAAAAGGTGTCCAGGCTTAACTGGAGCTGCCTGAGGGTTTTCTTGAGTGGGAGATCGGCATTACTGCGAAGACGGCTGGA
Organism: Paralithodes platypus; assembly: GCA_032716605.1. Lineage (NCBI taxonomy): Eukaryota > Metazoa > Arthropoda > Malacostraca > Decapoda > Lithodidae > Paralithodes > Paralithodes platypus. The sequence goes on from CM064519.1 coordinate 42,670,156, forward strand.
CCCGACCAGGGAGGCAGTGGGTCGAGAGCTGAGAGGCTGGAACTGCGGGCTATTGTACAGGTAGGGAATTTAAGGCCATATATTTATCCTCCCGGCCCGACTGGGAGTCCCGTACTAATAGCCCGCTGGTGATGAGGTGTTGGTGAGGGTGATGGGTGGTGGTGGTGATTTTACTTCCTCGGGAGGTCCGGGAAGCCTTGCTTTAGGGCTTGCTCCACTGTTAGGCTGCATTCGATGTAGTTGTTTTTTACTTTTTTGTGAAAGTAGCAATTGCAGCCTTCCTTCTTCCAGTGTTTCATGCAGTAACTCAGGAATCCGTAGTAATCAGGTGGGACGGAATCCTTGTAAGCATAACTCATTGTCATGCTGTAGTCCTTAGACAGGTGTGGTAGGCAGATATCGAAGAACAATTGGCGAGGGGTCTTGGGGGTGACTGGTTTCTTCTTCTCTACCGGTCTCACTGGTTCGAGTTGAGGGAGGGGCATGGAGGCACCTTTTTCAGATTTTGAAGGAGGTGAAGGAGGCTCTGCAGGTTGGTTGGCTTTGGGGCTCTCAATGATGGGCATGGAGGCTGCTTCTTCAGGTTTTGGTGACTCAGGTGGTGGTGTAGTGGGTGCCGTCACAGCCATGGTTACTGAAGGTGGTGTTTCCTCGACCTCCATTGGTGGTGCTGGAGTCTTGTCCTCTTCAGGGTTGCTTTCTTTCTCTGCTTGTTGGTGGAAGATTTCGATGTATGGTGTCGTTGATAGCTTCTTCTTCTTCTCGGCCACAGTGGTGGTTGTTGGTGGTGACTGGGGCTTTGAAGGTTTGGTTTCTTCTTCCTTGGTTTTGTGCAGTGGTTTTGGCAGGTCCAGGCGTTGTTTTGGGTGACTTCTTGGTTTCCTCAGAGCTTGTGTAGGTGTTAGCTCAAGGGGCCAGACACGTATTTTGGGTTTTAGCACTGGGATAGTTATGGAGGGAAGGTTGTTAGCCTTCAGGAGGTTTGAGAGGTACTCCTTGAGGAGATTATGGTCCCCACCAGCTAGTGCTATGGCTGTGGTGACCACGATCTGAATTACTACTGATCTGTCACCGGGTGGCTGTCCATAGCCTGCTGGTGAGTAGATGGTGTGACATGCAGTGATTTATTTCTCGGTGCAGGTGTCAGAGGGTGTAGGGGTTCATGTGTCACAGGTTCTGTGGATCCCAAATTCTGATTATTTGATGTAGGTAATATGTCATTCTGGTCAAGATCTGCAAGCATAATCATATTCTCATCAATAGGCTGAAATCTACATACGTGCCTGTTACGGTATGTGCGTGACTCACCGAAATAATCAATGGTAACCTGATAACAATTTGGCACTGTTAACATTTCAAAAGGACCTTTGAATCTCGGTTTGAGTTTAGACGGCACAGGTAATTGAGCAACCATCACAAGATCACCGACACGGTGCAGGCTGGCTTTGGTAGTTTCATCAGGTTGAAGATCTTGAACATATTGGATTTGCCTGAGATGGTTCTTGAGATGGACAAGTGATTGGTCGAAGTTGGAGGAGGGCTCATATGGGGCAGCAAGATGGCGGAGAGGTAGGAGTAATGGTGGCACTCCAGATACACGCTCGTGGGGTGAAATTCTGTCTTGTTTGGGGCAGGTATTTACACCTCATTGTACAATTTTCACTTGACTGGGCCAATCCTTGTTGTCCATTTGTTGTAATCTGGTTCTTATTTGGTTGGCAATTGTCCTATGATTTCTTTCACAAATGGAGTTGTCTTGAGGCCAGTATGGGGATGAGTGACTGATTTTGAATCCACACAATTGAGATAACTGGGACCAAATGTGACTGGTGAATTCGGGGGCATTATCTGAATGAATGGCCTCAGGTAATCCGAAATATGGGAATACGTGTTGAATGAGGGCTTCAGGTACTGCAATGGCTGAGTGCTCTTTGGCAGGACAAGCAATGACGTATTTGGAATAAGTATCCACAAAGGTTATGATGTACTTAAACCCTTGGTTTCCTCCCATTGGTCCCATAACGTCAACTGCGAGAATTGCCATGGCTTGGAGGCGATTAACTTGCCAGCTGGTCCAGCTGTGCGGGTTCTGTCTTTACCCAACGCGCAAGATCGGCAAGCTTCTGTTATACGTTTGGCTGTTATATATGGGGAAGGGGTCCAATAGACTTGCTGAAAGGTGGTGATCAATTTCCGTTGAGCTAGGTGAATACTTTTGTGCATATGTATGGATTGCATGGTGGATAGTGCAGCTTGTGGTATTATTACAATTTTTCCTCCTATGGTGAATAGATTGTCTCCTCGTCTAGTTAATTGATTAAATATCTTGCGTGGCATCCAGTCGGGTTTTTCCTTTTGTGGAAAGAATTAAGCAGGTCTTGTTGACAGTTATCCAACGAATCTTGGTGATGTATGGCTAATATGTTCTGAGTCGTCTCTTGATGTTGCAAAGTATTGGTGGAGGAGTCTATGGGAAGTCTAGATAGGGCGTCCGCATTAGTATGGAGTTTACCTGGTCTGTACACAATATCGACATCAAATTCTTCTAATGATTCTCGCCATCTGACCATTAATTCGTTCTTGGTGTCGGATTTTCGGAGCCATTGAAGGGCCTGGTGATCAGTGATGACGGTCAGGTATGCCTTGAAATGTTGGAGGGCCCACATCATACCTAGGCATTCTCTTTTTGTTACTGGGTAGTTTGTTTCTGCTGGATTGAGGGTACGACTGGCACAGGCAATGATGTGTTCCTTGCCATCTCTAGTTTGTCCAAGAATGGCACCTATTCCGAACTGGGACACGTCGGTGTACAATCTGAATGGACGGGTATAATCCGGGAAGGATACAACTGGAGAGGCCACTAACTTCTCTTTCAGATTATTGAATGCTTGCAGGCGTTGTTTTGTCCATTTGAATGGTTCATCTTTTCTTGTTAGATCATGTAAGGGTTTGGCAATTGTCGCGAAGTTCTTTACAAATCTTCGATAGTAAGAGATAGTAAGCTCATACTCCTTTGACATTAGTGGGAGGTGAAATGTTGCTGATTGCCTCTAGTTTACTAGGATCTGGGAAAATTCCTTGTTCTGACACGATATGTCCCAGAAAATTTACTTTAGTTTTGGCAAGGGTGAATTTTGATGGTTTGAGTTTTAGACTGGCATCCTTTATTCTCTGAAATACTTGTTTTAGCCTTTGTAAGTGTTCGGCCCAAGTTTACCCGAACACAATAATGTCATCTAAATAGGCCAGACATGTTTCCCAGGTTAATCCTTGCAAAACAGATTCCGTTAACCTGGAGAAGGTGGCTGGGCCATTGCAGAGACCGAAAGGCAAAACAGTGAATTCATATAGTTTGCCTTGGCTGGTGGAGAAAGCTGTCTTTGGTTGATGTTCTGAGGAAACTGGAACTTGCCAATATCCTGCTTGAAGATCTAAGGTGGTGAACCATTTTGCTCCAAGCAGGGAATCCAAGGAATCATCAATTCTGGGGAGTGGTGTAGCGTCTTTGATGGTGACGTCATTCAGCTGCCGGTAGTCAATGCAGAAGCGGGTGGATCCGTCTTTTTTTCTCGGACGAGTACTACCGGAGACGACCAAGGGCTGGTAGATGTTTTGACTACTCCTGTGGCGAGCATATCTTGCACTTGTTTTTCTTCCTCTTGTCTCTGGATGGGGTTTTTACGACGGATGGGTTGCATTATGGGACGTCCTATGGTATGTATAGGATGATGAAGCACGTCAGTTTTCCCCATGTCTCGGCTAGAGGTAGCGAAAATATCTTGATACGACATCAGTAAATTTCTGAGGTCGGTTTGTTGACAGAGAGTAAGGTTGGAAGGAATATCAGGAAGGGGGTGATTAGTTGGAGGGGAGGTATCTGTAGGAGCAGATCATTCTTCTGAATACATCTCAAGCTCACCAATGGCTAGTCACTTTGGTAATGTGATTGGCTTATCTGATATATTCGCTATATTGATACAGTTCAATTGATTTGGTAGCAGGCTAGGAGCGGTTAGGCAAGCTCCGTTGAAAGGGCTTTGGAGGTGTGGGGTCAAGATGACATCTCCCATGAGGGTGGGTACCAAAGGTATCCATTTCTCATGATGACGAGGAACTGTTACAGTATTGGAAGTGATAGCTTGAGATATGAGGTGGGTGTGGCCCTTCTCATCCTCGGAATTTTTTATGGGGAGGGATGGTTCATTACACTGAAGTTTAGAAGTTGGATTAAGGGAGGCAGGTAGGGAGTTGGATTTTAACTGCTGAAGGGGTTCAAGGAAGGATTTGTTTTTTTTTTGCTTTGGTTTTGAAGGTGGATCAAAGGTTAAGGTACGGTGCCTACAATTTACGGAGGCACTCAAAGAAATCAGGAGATCGAGTCCCAAGTAACCATCGTACTTAGTCTCGTTAGGATTGTAGATCACAAAAGAATGATTTACTCCGTGATTGGGAATAGGGGTGTTAACATATAGTGGAAGAGTCTGTCCTAAATTTGGAATTACTTGATCATTCACACTGACAAGAATGATAGAGGAAGGTTGCATCTTCCCGAAAACTTTGTGATGTTTCCGGAAAAACGGAAGGAACAGGCAAGAACGGGAAGCTCCCGTGTCTATGAGAAGTCGGACTTTCACCCCGTTAAGTGTGATTTTTTTCTAAACTGGGAGACCATCTGTAGATGTCCCATCATGAGCCCCCACCAGGTTGACGACTATTTGCTTGGGGAGGCAGTTTAAAAATCCTGAGGATCTGGCTGTAGAGCCTCAGGTAGGTACTGCTCCACTTCTTCTTCACTAGGTACGTCTTCAATTCCGGCTGTTCCGTCTTCAATGATGGTGGCTACCTTACGTGGCTTGATCCAGGGAATTTGGGACCACCAGCTTGGGGCTTTGCTTCGTCTTTTCGTATGTTCCGTGAAAGATCTTTTTAGCGAACATAACATGCACGGTCCAGAGCAAGGCTTCCAATTAGCTGGTTGAATCCTGGCCCATTCCTCGGCTTTATCAGTAATACGAGGAGCCACGGGACTACTGATGGGGGCTGCTGCTGCTGCTGGGTGGGTGGTTACCTTGTTAATTACGGCAATTTTGTCCTGTTCCCTGGATTTTCTGAGTGCCATGATCCGCCTTATCACCGGCAGATCCGTGTCGTAGTTGGTAGGTTCTATGATCGAGAAGTGATCTGCCACCGTGCCGGGCAAAATTCTCACAAGTGCCTTGAACATGATTTTCTTCCGTTGTGCTGTGGTTTCTTCCGGAAAAACATTGATCGCTATCTGATGAAGTTGCTCAATTGTGCCGTCTAAATCCCCTGAGTACTTTATCTCATGAATTTTTTTATCGGCAATGGTCTGACCGAGCACTGGATTGATAGCAGTTTTCACGTAATTTTCAAATTGCGCCCAGGTTAAACCAGGCATATTGTCGTGCACATACCCTGATACTTTGGTAGCATACATCCCTAGTTTCACTACTATCGTGTGAATCTTGGAAGCGTCTTCATTTCCGAACATAATGTCCAGGACCGGTTTGACTATTTCCATGTATGTATGTATGTCATAATCTTCTGGCTTGAATGCCGGAATATCAAGTGATCTAATGGATGCCATGGTGAATATTGTGTCAAAACGTTAATTGAGTACCAGAAAATTTTGTTTATATAAGAACTCTCGTGTTGATATGCTGTATCGATGACACCGCTGCCGCCAGTGTTATGCCGGGTTGTAATACAACCTAGCTTAGTTTGGGTCTTTACTCAAATCCATCTATGGACTTTTAGACTCAATATATTCTCAACAGGGACACGTCGAACACGTTCTTATTCACAAATTAGGTACTCAATCAGGTTAAGATGAACACAATAAATACACACATGTAATTATAGACTATTATTTATTCAAATGACATATAGATAACTGTATACTCCTTGACTATTATTGGGGAATAGTAAGCGAGTATGTAGACTTTAACATAAACAAATGATAGGTACTTCACGCATATAAGTAGGCCTAAAGTGTGGGTGAATATTCACTTCACTACTATAAAGATTAGCCAGTAAACAATTATTGACATTTATCACACACCAAGGTCTAGTAATAACGTACAATGAGCGTAAATCAAGGGATAATATTATAATGGAAGTATGCAATAATAATCAGACAAACATATACATAGATAAAACCCTTGATAATAATATATATGAGAGTTGAGTATCTACTGTGAATTATTCTGAATAAGTTTCTGACAGATTGAATTGAAATCTCTAAGTTCGCGTCGATAAGTTGGGGCGGAACAAAAGGGAAAGTATATGAAGAGTTCTGGGATGAACACTCGCTCACGGGTGGCGAGAAGCGAAGGGGGGAGATTTAACCCTGGACAGGATTCGTGGGGTCATTTAAGGAACGCGAAAATCCGCCTTTGTCTATGCTTGCATGTTTCACGTGGACCGGGGGAAGCCAATAGGAGGCTGAATTCCATTTGGTGAGGCAAGACATCTATCGTAGGAGCTGGACCCCACCAAAGAAGACCTGCGCCGCCGCTCCTCCCACCAAAACCTTTCACCCCTTTTCCGGTGCCACATATGGACCCCAGTAAACACAGTAAGTTTTTTGTACATATTTGTTGAAAGTTACAGTAATAATATGTTTCATGCCTTTGTGATAGACTTAGGACTTTCAGTCTTTACACATATGGCTAGCAGTGTGTGAACGTGTGTCCTGACTGTTGCCAGAATCGGAGTTGGCCATATGCCGCCACAATTTTTTTTTCTTGTTTTTTTTTTCTTGTTTTTTTTATGATTGCTATTGGTGTATTTCATCAGGAATTGACAAAGTACTACCTCGTTATGCCCCCAGTGAACTACCTACCCATTTCTTATCATTTACCTGGTTTCTGTGATTGTTGGTACCAATTAGTTACCCTGTCTATGCCCCCAGTTGCCCAGGGACACAGCTACCCATTTTATTACAATTTACATTTCCTGGATGATTGGAATTTGACAAAGTACTTACTGTTGTGCACCCAGTGCTACCTGACCAATCCTTAAATTTTACCTGGTTTTGCTGATTGAGTGGCTTACCAATTAGTTCCTGTAATGCCCCAGTTGCCCAGGGACAAGCTACCCATTTTATTACCATTTACCGTTCCTGGTGATTTGGATTGCAAAGTACTTACAAGTTGTGCCCCATGATACTACCATTTCCTATAATTGTACCTGGTTTCTGCTGATGATTGGTACCAATAGTTCCTGTCATGCCCCCAGTTGCCCAGGGACAAGCTACCCCATTTTATTACATTTTACCTGTTCCTGTGATTGAATTTGACAAGTACTTACCTGTTGTGCCCCCAGTGACTACCTACCTATTTCATTATAATGTTACTGGTTTCTGCTGATTGATTGGTACCAATTAGTTACCTGTCAGGCCCCCAGTTGACCAGGGACAAGCTACCATTTTATTACCATTTACCTGTTCCTGCTGATGAAAATTTACAAGTACTTACCGGTTATGCCCCAATTTTTTTTTTTTTATATGTTTGTAATATTTTAGGGTGTCGTATGTATTTGATCAAGCAGTATTAATCATTCACATGAGCTTGTGATCAAAAACCCAGCATTTATAATCAGCCGATACATTGTGGAAAGTGTTGTCTACTTTCAGAGAGTTGCGGCCGGAGCGGTGCGGAGATAAAGGTTAACCATTTCAGTACTGTGTGTGTATAACTATTCCAAAACCCCTATTTTTTTTTTTGTTTTTTTCTTTTTTTTTTTTTTTTTTTTTTTTTTTTTTTTTTTATTTTTTTTTTTTTTTTTTTTTTTTTTTTTTTTTTTTTTTTTTTTTTTTTTTATTTTTTTTGTTTTTTGTTTTTTTTTTTTTTTTTTTTTTTTTTTTTCTTTTTTTTTTTAATTTTTTTTTTTTTTTTTATTTTTTTTGTTTTGTTTTAATTTTTTATTTGTGGTTTTTTTTCTTTCTTTTTTTTTATTTTTTTATTTTTTTTTCCTTGTTTTTTTTTTGTTTTTTTTTTTTTTTTTTTTTTTTTTTTTTTTTTTTTTTTTTTTTTTTGTTATTTTTTTTTTTTTTTTTTTTTTTTTTTCTCTTTTTCCCTTCTTTTTTTTTTTTTTTTTTTTTTTTTTTTTTTTTTTTTTTTGTTTTTGTTTTTTTTGTTTTTTTGGTTTTTTTTTTTTGTTTTTTTTTTTTTTTTTTTTTTTTTTTTTTTTTTTTTTTCTACTGATATTGATTCTTAGTTGTTAGGAATGTCCTATGGTGATTTATAGGCAGAGTCATAGACAAATTTGTCATGTTATGAATTTTTCTCTAAAATTTTTGTCCCCCCCTGGTGTCCCCGATGAAAAACTGTTGACGTCTCGAGTTAAGTGTAACCCATGCTTATGTCATTGCTATTAATAGTTCTGACTCAATATTTAGGGTTCCACGTGTCCGGGTTTGGTTGGCACTATTCTGACACAACAAAAAGTTTCAGCTAAATCCACACAATTTAGGTGAACCTAATGGATTTTCTGTAAAAACCATTGATCATTTGTTTAGTTTTCGAAATAACCCTTTTTAGTCTTTGCAAAGATCGCGCCCTAATGGGACCCAGGGCGACAAGATGCAGCTGATGAGGTCCACACCATCCCACTAGTCACCAGAGTTTCACTATCTCAGGGAACTTTAAGTATTTATTTTTATTTTTAGTAAACTTAGTCATTGTCTTAAGTTTATTTTTCTAGAATAATCATTAAAAAAAGTATAAAAACACTCTGATTTTCAATTCCACTTCACATTCGATAAGCATTCCTGATATTACATGTTCAATGTAGACAAAAAATCTATCTTCCAATTACCGGATTTGGGCGAATATTTAGTGCGGCGTGCCACTTTCGACCCTCGTTTCCTTTACCGTACGCGTTAGAACGCGAAACCTGTCCAGGGTTAAAGGGCTAACGCGCACAGATTATTTTGGGCCAGGTAGGTCACTCAGGTCATTTGTTTTACTGCGATGATCAAAATAGTATATATAGTTAGTGCGATATTATTTTGAATATGGGGAGGAATATGTTGAAATTCAGAGGGGAGGAGAGGTAAATTATTTCTACTATTAATGATGTGCTTAGATTATTAGGAGAGAGTTTATATCATGAGCATACAATTAATTTATTCTTATATGCAAGGATAATCTCAGAGGTCGAGGAATTCCGAGTTAATGATTTATATCTACTGAAGAATGCTCGAAGGTTGAAGATAACCTAACTGAATCAGGCAATAGATTGATTACAGCAGATTAGAGAACGCATCACATAAATAAATTAGCGTATACGAGTAGTTATAATAATACTACAAGTTAAATATGGCGTACACAACGAAGTTGCCCTTAGATGGAAATACCTGATAAGGTATGAAGGAGATCTGAACTGGGTAACAGATTCCTATATGGAATACAGAACAAATTGGCGTTGCATTCGAGGTGGTGAAATAATTAGACAATAGAATCTACAAAGAACTAGAATTCTTAGACGAGCTGGATCAAAATTATCTATTTCATAACAGAATAAACTAATATGTTATTCACAATTTATACTATTAACGCACGATAAAATAAGGCGTAATAGGGGGGTTTCTCTCGAAGAAAATAGATTTAGATTATGATAATCAGCAATATAATTCTTCTAAAGGAGGGGGAGCTGAATTTAATTAAATATGAAATAGGGCGTAAGTTCTAGGTAAAAGTGAGGATTTAGAAGGGAATCAATTCACAGTATACACTTCAGCTTCAACTTGGTACATACATAAATAGAATGGACATACACAAGGAAAATCTGTGAGTATTCGGCTAGATTATGGATTTACACAATTATGTGACGTATGAGTAGAATGTTGTATATGAACTTAGAAGAGAAGTTAACACTAGACCTTGGGCACAAATCTACACAAGGTTTGATATGATTTTTGAAGGATTAATGCATACGCAACAATTAATGATCTTGGGCACAGATCTACAAAGGAATTAGCAATGAATATTCACATATTTTACCTTATCTTCACATCAATAATCACAACGTAAGATACTCAGAGACACTTAGGGTGAATTTAGGGGGGGGTTGAGGTTCGAGAGCAAGTCTGGTCGACGTAGAGCGTAGGTTCGCCTGGCCCAGACTTCAGGGCTGCTTCGCACCGTCAGGAATCCCACGTCCAGACGTCAGAGGCACACAGCAGGGCTCGTTGTAGTCTCGAGGGTGAGGGGAATACAGTTGCCACTTTTAGTTAGATGCTCCGGACTTTTCAGACTTGAGAACATTACCGAGGTGGAAGTGCTTAATTGCTTTCTTAACAATTTCGTTGAGTACATGTTCAAATATTTTCTTAGCTTCAACTTATAGTAATTCAATGTTAAAGGGATATAGGGAATCATTGTGACATCAATAGTGCAGTAAATACTTAGCTTAAAAATACATGGTAGTTATCATTTGGTACCTAATCATTTAAAGTATTTTATTTAATACTCCGCTGGGAGTTACTAAGTCTAGGAAGGATATAATAGCAATTCTGGTGATTTTATTATAATTGAGGGTTATTGGTGAATCAGTGGATTACTCTGGTCTTCTCTATGTTCCTGGGTTGATCCAGAGTTCTTCTTATCAGTCTTGCACTGTAGATCCTAATATCCCCACTTATGTCGGTAGCACTCAGGTCTTTGATGCGGAACTTGCATAAACATTTGCTCGGTGTACTGCAAATCTGGCTGCTGGTGCAATGAAGGCTGGTGATTGGTGGGGAGGGTTTGAAACCTGGATGGTGATTGGCTGAAACTCCCATTCTTTTGTAGAGGTGACTGACCTAGGTGACCCGTCTTCCTGGTAGTAAGAAAACGGGAATGACCTGGTAATATGGGGCACTCTTCTGTTTCTTGTTCCTCTGTATCATGAGAAACTGGTATGGAATGGTGTCTCTGTTGTTTGTTTCTTCTTTTCTCCTTCCTACTCACCTGTAGGCTAGCAATCCTACAGGTGTTTCCCAACCCCGTTCTATCCAACCCCGTCACTTCATATATATATATATATATATATATATTTATATATATAAGTTATATATATATTCTTTGTATTCATGGGCAGGATATTTTCTCTCAAGCATATTTCATTGAAGGTTATGGCAAGTTGGTTGTTACAAAGCTTCTTGTCTATCTTTTCTCTTTTCTGAGAGCAGTCTTGCCTTCCGTAGGAAGTTGTCTGGTTATCTCTCCAAACGTTTTTTTTGGTTGGTACTATAGGATTTTATGTACATGATATTTAGCTAGAACGCGTATTCATGCCTCATGGCACTTCTTTAGTAGCAAGAAAGTGAATGAGCATATATACCCTACACTTGGAAAGTTATTTTGTTTAAAGGCCTCTGATTGGCTAGCCGTGAGGTGACCCTGGCTGGCTGGTGTGACCTCATTAGTAGGCCTCTCATTGGCTTTCCGCTGTTACCTCATCAGTAGCTCTCCCTACTTTATTTAGACAGGTTCTTTTCATGCTGGGAAGGGCTTGCAGATCTTCGACTTTTGTATTTAAGTTGGGGGATAACTTTTTTATGAAAAGAGCTTCTAGGATGGACATTCTTCTTTGATCTTGATTAATTGCAAATATTTGTGTTCTCCACCAAGCTCTCTCTCTCTTCAAGGTCGCATGGTGTTCATCTCTGTGGTGTGTCTTAGGGGCACCTGAATATGGTAAGACAACCGACGTGATAAGTCCATGTTTGTCATGCCAATAGAGGTGGAAGGATGGGTTGCACAGTCCCCGAATTTACAGGTGTACCTATAGATGACATGAGATTTTTTAAGATCATTGTCAGTCTGCTTGGTATTATTCTTCCATAGGAGGTTTGAGGTCTTCTTGTTCTGATAGTAAATAATAAGGTTGATTCTGGCGTTAGCTTCAGTAGCTTGGATGTTCCTTTTGATGATCTGTTGCATGATCCTTTCATCTTCTTTATAGGCAGTTGAGAAGAAGGATTAATAGTAAATATTGATACAATTTTCGGCAGTGGAGTCTGGGTTGTTAGAAAAAACTCCATTGTTATACCATCTGTCGATGATTTTCTTGGTGACTCTCTCAATATCCTTAATTGCAAAGCCATTGTTTATTTGGATCTGAGAGGCTCTTTCGAGTTCTGAGTATACTGCATGCCACTCATTACAGTGGCTCAGTGTTCTTTTTACGTATGCACTGATGGTCGAATCTGTATACCTTTGGGGGCATTCACTCAGACCATTAAGGCAATGTCCAGGGTTAGATGCTTTGACGTATACGGAAGTATGAAAGGCACCTTCTCTCTGTTTGACAAGCAAATCTAGAAATGGGAGAGATCCATCTGCACTCTGCTCAATGGTAAAATTAAGACCAGAGACATCCATGAGGCACTGCTGTAGCTCTTCTATTTGATGCTGATGTTCAGCTTTAACAAATATATTGTCTATATAGCAACAATATATTTGTGCCTTTGATGTTTGCTAAACACCTACTCTTCTATGCTGCCCAT